>JACXGK010001268.1:0-73618 GCA_016801125.1 Novumbra hubbsi | reverse complement strand
CTCGGGCCGGTCCCGCCGCCGTCGCTCTCGGCGTCGCTGTCCCGGGGGCTGGCGCCGCCCCTCGGGGCCACGTGGGTGGCCGGGTCGTAGCGCTGCATGTTGGACAGCAGGACCCGGTTCTCATACTGGAGCTGCATCACCTGGGCACAAGGGAGGGGAGGGAGGCGGCGTTAGACGCTTGGCGGTGGGCAGCCTTACGCGTCACGTGCTGTAGGCGACAAGGGACCCGCCTTCCCGCTGAGGTCGTTGATCTGTAGACGGGCCGTCTTCAGCTCCTCCTGCAGCGCGTCTCCTTTCTCCGCCCCGGCTCCTCCGTGCCTCGCCCCCCCCTCGTGGGTCCCGGCCTTGAACCTGAGCTTGTTGAGCTCCCCCGTGACCCGCTTGCTGTGCTCCTCGGCGTCGGCCAGGTTCCTCCTGAGGAGGTCCGCCTCGTCCTCCACCAGCTGCAGCTGCTGCCTCAGCTCCGTCATGGCCTCCCCGTGGCCCCGGCCCGCCCCCGTCCTGCCCGCGACGCCGCCGTCTCCCTCCCCGTCTCCCCGGAGGTCGTCTAGCTCTGCCCTCAGGCCCCGGTTCTCCACCTGGAAACGCACAAACAAGACAGACTTACTTCCTGGTCTCTTTTATGACATAACCGGGATCAACCTAGATCTCCCGTCTCGCTCACCTCCAGCTCCACGATCTTTCTCCCCAGGATGTTAGCCTCCTCCTCCACCAGTCGTAGGCGTAGCTTCAGCTCAGACTCACGGGTGGTTGGGGGTCCCCCGGCCTCGCCCTTCGGGTGTGGGCTGTCCAGGTCTCCATAGAAGGAGCGGTACTTTTGCAGCTCACCCTCAAGGCGGTCCTTCTCCTTGTCGATCTTGGCGGTCTTCTTCCTCATCAGCACGGCCTCCTCCTTGATGAAGGCCAGCTGGCACTTGAGGTCTTCATTGTCCTCCTGAGAGAGGAGGTGGTGGAAGAAAGAGAGTGCATTTCAAATGTACAGTTTGCGCAACATGTATGCACATGTAAAGCAATTCGTGCATAATGTTTTATTTTTCGGGAGGATTTCATGAACCATTTCCTAATTTCACACCTCTGTTGGGGGCTGGGCGCACTTCTTCTCAGACCTTTGGGGATCCTTACTCCCCCTTCTCTTCTGAGACTGTTCAGAAATAAACAACAGAACAAACACACATCTATTATGAGCTTTACAGCAAACCAGCGACTTCATGCATGGTGTGATGTCCTGTGGCTGTGTGCGCTTGCCTCCTTGACTTTTTCCAGCTCATTCTGAAGGGCCTGTTTGGTCACCTCCACCTGGATCAGTTTCTGCCTCAGCTTCTCATTCTCATCCTCTGTCTTGGTGCGTTTTTCCTCCACGTTCTCCAGTTCATGATGCAGCCTCACAGAAACATCCTTTGCTACCTGGGTGACACACAATCAGGGCTGTTGAATACATTAATGATGAGGGTGATTGGACAGTGCATACATTCACAATACACTGAGTAACACTGAAAGGGAATCAGGCACGTCAACACTTGGACATGCATGTCTGCTTTTCAATCCTTGTGGGGACCAGTATATGATCCCATACTAACCCTCTCCGCTAACCCTAACCCTAATCCCAACACTAACCCAAACCCTAATAGAACCTTAACCTTAAGGTCAATAACCTAACCTTTGTGCCCAAACCTAATATAACATAACCACTTACAGCTAAACCTAAAACTAACCCCAATTCTAACACTAGCCAGGTTAGTGCAAGTTTCAATCTAAACCAAACCCATAACCAACAGGAATTTAATTTTGACTTCTGGGGATTGTAAATCGGAAAAAAACTTTGTGGGGTCCAAATTGTAACTTTTATCAATATGATTAGACAGCATAACCATTGTCGCACACACATACAGCAGTGCACACACACACATAGTCCCTCAATACCTTCAGGTCCTGCTCCAGGCTCCTCACGAGCTCCTCATCCATCTCACCAGTCTGGGCATAGCGCAGCTTCTTCCGCTCAGCTTTCCTCAGCCGATACTGAAGGATCCGACAGTTTTTATTGGCTCTCTCCAGCTCACGCCTCATTTCCTGTAGCTGGCACGTGTCCTCCTCATAGAACGTGTCACGCATCTCGTCCATTTCCGTCCTCATCTCCTCAATCTCCATCTGGGGATATCAATGTGGAGTGCTCATCCAATCAGACAGTAGTAACCTCACACTTCAGTGTTGTTGATGGAGTTATTGTGTTTAGGTCCTCTGTACCCTAATGCAATTGGATAGGGACAAGGCAATCAAAACCAATCAATAGGGTTTCCTTCATTATTATGTCAATCCATCACTATAAGTAGACAGAACACAGGACAGTGTTTTTTTTTATTGATCTGAAGAAGGAATGTGGGTCGGCCTTGTGGCATGTTGACTTGGATCGTTTGAGATTAGCAAGCATTCGAATTGTGATGAATAGCCACACATACATCAGTTCTGAGCAACTCTTTTAACTCGATGGCTGTGGAATCTCAAAATTCAGGAAAGGGTAGAAAAGATTCAGTCAAACCAGTTTCTTTGTTAAAAAACAAAAGCATGAAAGGCCTAAAATATATATATATATACATATATATTTATAGAACCGTTTTTTTAATAGGCTTAACAGAAGACAATTAGACTACTTAATTGTATTCCAATATAGCCTCAATGCAAAAACATTTACATAGTACAATACATACTATCTCAGATGCAGAGCCATTTTCAAACAAAAGATTAGCATTCCTCTATACTTCTTCAGCTATGTAGTTGGGAGTTCATGCAACATATAAGCTATCCTCCAGCATAACAGTATCTCATTTGTAGGGGTAGTATGGAAGTGACATACTGTACTGTCCAAAAGTCTTAGGCCACTGAAACAATGGTGCAAAGATATTTAATTGGGGAGTTAGTATTGACTTGCAAATAATGATGAATAAAATGACAAGTAGGAAGAAGTCCATATGTTGTCCAAAAGGTAATTGATGTCTTATGGTATCTAGCCATCTTCCATGATATCAACTTCCTACCAAGAAAGTTTTGTACATTTCTCGAGAGGATTTTGCTCTGCATTATATGTTGTCAATGTTGTCAAGGGGCCTTTGTCTTTTGCATAGTACTGTACCATTCAGAAACATCTCATAAATCAACAAAAATCCAATTTGAATGTTCAATATATAATCATAAATGGATTGCTGAAAAGGCATTTACATCTTGACACTGAATATTGTGTGTCTGTGATTTGGGAAATAGTCTTGATATTCATATGTTTTTCGTTAAGTGGAATGGGTTGGTCTAGTAATAAAAACGGTTTGCATACATTGAATATGATTTCATGTCAGTGATGTCAATTGCCAAACCTTGAGGTCTTCATTTTCGTCCATCAGTCTTTCCAGTTCGTCCTCAAGGCCGTCGTCATGCTGTGTCACGGTCCCCGCCTCTATGGCCTCAGTAGCCGGCTCCGGGTCTGCCGCGGCCTCGTCGCCTGGCGCGCTGCCGTCGTTCTGCATCTTGCTGGCGCTTTGCAAAAAAATTGAAAGTAGATCAGCTTAGTCTGCAACTAACCCCGGCTCCACAGACCAAGTCCCGGCTCGTAGCCAACGTATTTCCCGATTTTCGTTCCGCAGCCGACTCCCCTCCTCGCTTCTTCGCTTTATCTTTTACCTAAACTGCAGTGCCGGAGTCTTCGCCGATATATTTGACTATATGTTGGGACTCTAATTTAAAGTAGAATAAACGTAATGACGAACTACAGGTTTTTCAAATCTATCGGCTGGTGAAATATCTCCTCCGCATCTTCCTCTATGCTAGCATCCGCCCAGTTTGTGTTGACAGCATTACTTTCAGCACCATCATGACGAACAGCTGCCTGTTCGCATATTTCTATTTCTCCACGATTCACGATTGCGGTCCTAAGCAATACGTAGATTTTTTTTTTTAATTCGTTCTCCTTTTGAAACGATATATTTTGATCTACTGGAAGATTTCAGGACTGGTTATGAGGAGCATTACCGGAATCTGGCCGGCGAGGGAGCCCAATGCTGTCTCCTCTATTAGCTATTGTCGGTTGCAGCTGCTGGAAATTCCGCAGCGCCGCTTGCGGTAGAGTTCGTCGTGTCATCAACCAGCCCTGACTTTTCCACTAACCCATCTTAAATTCATGGAGGTATGATTATAAAGAAATCGCAATAATAAATCAATTAGGCAAATTGTTAATTACTTTGTCCCCCGGTAACAGTGAACAGGGTTATGTAGGTTGCTATTGGGGTAATTGTCAGACTTGGCAAATGAGAATCTAATTTACAGGTTAGAAAAAATATTTATTACGTCGGCAAGGAATAATTTCACCAATCTATAGCTTTGTGTAAATAAAACAAACAAACAACAAACAAAAAAAAAACATTTACTAAAATTGCTTAAGCTATTGATGGTCAACAAACAAACTGGCTGAGATGTTCTCCCCCCGCATCTATGAAGAAAACATGTGTGTTGTTATACTGAGGCTTTTCCCTATACTAAGGCAGTTTTAGCCTGCGATAACCTGAAAGTACAAACTCTCTCACCATTGAACGCACCCGAATTGCGCACTACATTTTTACCATCCTGCTGCTAGAGACATGCTGACACTCCGCAGATACCACCAGGCACTGCAGGGGCAAGACTTTAAGCTACAAAGTATCTATTCATGATGAGGTAACAACGTCCAACCAGGAAACAAGCATATCTTTCAGGCCTAATGTATATGACCCATTGTTGAATTTTGTGACAATCTACATTAACTCGTTACGAAAAGATATACACGCGATAATTAGGCTATAGTTTTTGCTTTGTTTTTAAGGTAACTTACTTATTTTTCTCACGGCTACCCTACAATGTATACCGACATGCATACTGGCAACACTTAGCCCAATCATTTACAATTTAGGCATGTTGATACTCCTCTCTTTAACAACTTAAAATATGTTTCACCTTCAAACCAGCAACATTTTGGTTTGGCTCATGACCCAACACTCCACCCACTCTAACTCCGACCATTTTCTGTGAGGAATGAAAATCAGACGGCCTAACAGTTAAATAATGTATCCCATATTCCACGCATGCAATGATTAGTAGATACCAGCGGAGGGTGCTCTTCATCCGCACAGTTGTAAAAGGATAATATGTACAGATGGTGTCGCCAAGGATACGCTGACTTTATCAGCTAACTTCGATACAACGACAGCGGTAATGAGATAAATGACAGTTTAATGAGGGGTTGTCATGAGTGACAGATAGACAGACATACAGACAGACAGTTTAATGAGGGGTTTTCACGAGTGTTAATGAGTTGAGTGACCGGCAGACAGACAGACAGACAGACAGGTTAATGAGGGGTTGTCATAAGTGGGAATGGGATGAATGACAGACAGACATTCAGACAGACACACATTGTCTCAATCTCAATGTGCGTGAGAGTTTTTGTGCATGGATTGTTTGTGTATGTAAAGCTTTCACTTGAGTTTGGTTGTATATAGAACTGGCTCTTATTTCTGACATCGGGTCAGATTTGTGTGTTCATCCCCCCAATAGTTAGGGATAGGACTGGGTAGGTAATCTGATGCTAGATCTATGGTTGTGAGTTAGAACGTGTGGCACATGTGCAGTGCAGGTCATGGCGACTTGCGTTAAGTGACCCTGATGGAAAGCCTTGGCCTACTGCAATCCTCTTACAGCTTGACTCCATCCCCCTGTGTCCCTGAGGAGGTCACACACCTCAAGCCTCAACGCACACACACACACACACACACACACACACTTCCAACTTCTTTTTCACCGGGTTAGTAGGACTGAGAACACATTGTCACTTTCGGCAACGACCCGGGAGCAATCATGGTTAACAGCGTACCTTCGGGACAGAGCGGTGCATGTTTCAAATTCCAGACTCAGGAGGCAACCTACTGACCTATCATGTGCTGTCATTTATGAACAGTGGAATATATCAGAGACATGGATTAAGGTGGGAGGATGCGGCTGGATCCTGACAATATGTTAAAGGAAGGGCAACACTGGTGTGAGAATGGGAGCACAAGGAGGTATTGGAGAAGGAGTTTGTATTTGGAGCTTTAGGAGTGAGGGTAGAGTCTGAGTGATGTCAGTGCAGCTCTCAGCGCATCTATTAGAGTACGGCACTGATGTCAGTACAGCTCTCCACGCATCAATTAGAGTATGGCACTGATGTCAGTACAGCTCTCCACGCATCTATTAGAGTACTGCACTGATGTCAGTACAGCGCTCCACGCATCTATTAGAGTACGACACTGATGTCAGTACAGCGCTCCACGCATCTATTAGAGTACGACACTGATGTCAGTACAGCTCTCCACGCATCTATTAGAGTACTGCACTGATGTCAGAGGAGCTCTCCACGCATCTATTAGAGTACAACAGTGATGTCAGTACAGCTCCCAACGCATCTATTTGAGTACAACAGTGATGTCAGTACAGCTCCCAACGCATCTATTAGAGCACGGCACTGATGTCAGAGGTGGAGTGTGAGATGCAAAGGGTGAGCCTTCTGGGCAGGTATAATCATACCGGTATTTGTGGCTGTACATACGTGTTAATGACCCAACGGCAGATTACAGAAGGCTCCTCTTTTCCACAGTGACCTGAATTCTTGGGTTAACCAACTGCGTGACGTGAACATAAGCTATTTTACAGCTAAAGCCAATTTAGCCCCCCAGATTAGGACCGAGCTGTCTGGCCAAGCCCCAGAGACACGGGCCTCTCCCTTACACTCCCAACTCTGCTTGACACAGGGGGGCAGAGGAGGAGGCCAGGGAGAGGAGCAGAATCCTACTTATCAGAGGTGTATACGGATTGTAATCTTTGAGATTGACAATGCCTTCGGGGGAGGATATGGTGGTAGAGACAGGTAGATTTTTAGCAGGGTTACGATAAGAAAGAGGACATGGATTTGGGTTAATTTTATATGTATATGGATATTTAGTGTATTAGGGTTTTGTATGAGTTGTTTCGGTCAGGTATTCCAGTCAGACAATATACTAAGAGACAGACACTACAATGCACATGCAGGAGAAACTAGGTGCTGGCGTTCTCTTTATTTCCATGATACCTGCAGCCAGTAGCTGTACGTGTTTTGTTTCAATAAAACAATGAATATACTGATTTTTATAAAAGCCCTTTGGGATGAGGTATCCCGTTCCTCCTCAGTTCTACTTGGTTGTCCTCTGTTAGACATGTTTCCCGGATGCACCGTAGCTACATTACACAGCAAAAAAAAATAGAGAAAGATGATGCAGAATACACAGGATCCAGAATACAACAAAAATAATCCCAATAGAAATGCACAGGACCAGTGTAATAACCAAACCAGTAGATAGACAGTAAAGCCGTTTGTCAACCAACTTGCATGTACAGAATGTTATTCAACCAAATACCATAATAATATAATGGTAACATTACCCACTCAAACATTCCTTAGACTTCCTACCATGCACTCAACATACACTGGTCATCAACCCCTCATCTGCTGAACAGACCCCAACATGAACGTTGTGTGTGTGTCTATGATGTACTTTAGGGCAGGTGTTTATGACAGGGAGGGCTTTAGTACCTGTACTCGGACCATTGTGCCTAACACACCAAGAGAGGAACACAAATCGAATGGAGAACATGTCCTGTGCAGTATCCTTGATAAAACTTCACACATTTCAAGATACACCCTTTGGTAGATGTTTCTGGAAGATGCTTCCTTTGAAATGATTTGATGTGGAATCTCATTTACATTTCTAAAAAATAAATAAGCACTTATATTACTATTTCAGCTTTAAGTTAAACGAAGAAAAGTACAAAATGGTGTAGGTGGAGTTTTGGTTGGAGACTTTGTGGCTGCCAACAGTTTGGGAGTCCCTGTGGTTGTGTGATGGTCTTTTTCACGGTCCCGTCCTCGACCAGGACCCCAAAGTAAAGAGACGGAGCACAAACTCCTGAAGAGCAGCCATTTTGTTGTTGTTGTAAACACGAGCCCACACCCTCCTCCCACCCCACACCTTTGTACCCCAACCTCACCAAACCCCCAACACACACACACAAACACAAACAGACAAACCCCTTCACCTGCAAGTTGGTCACAAATCACATCCTTCAGGGGAAGAGGTGTGTTCGAATCAGATGTTTAACCCCTAACCCCTGCCCTTTCACCCCACGGTCCTCCTGCTGGGCTTACAGAGGCTTCTTCTGGTCCTTCCCTTCCTCACTCTCTCTTCGCTCTTGCCCTTAGCGGCTGTTTCTTCCCATTGTCCTCTACCTCCTCCGGTTTGTTGTGGCCATTGGCTACCGCGGAGACGCCGTTGGCGACGTTCTTGGCGGCCTTGTGTGCGGAGCGTGGGGTGCGTCGGTACGTCTGGTAATAGAAGTTGCCGAAAAGGATGATGAAGGTGACGGCGTAGCCAATGAGGGCCCACTGCATCCAGGCCGGGAACGGGCACCCGGTATAGAGGGAGTGGCCGGCGTGGCCGATGGTGACATGGAACTGGATCTGTGACCGACACAAAACGCACCAATAGAATAATCCACATATGATCCTTGATTAACGAGCCAGACAGCAGCCCCCCCCCCAAATAAATAAATAAAGGGAATATATTCAGAAATGTGCAGACGCGTTTCAAGGTCCTTCTGAACAGCTGTGCTACCACAGTAAGACGGACGCTTACCATTTGAATGATGGTCAGGTACTTTTTCCACCAGAGGAATTTCTGGATCTTGGGTCCGAATGCGGCAAGGCCATAGTATCCGTACATTAGGACATGGATGGATGAGTTAATGCCTGCCCCGAAGAATGCTGGAGAATACAAGTTACAGGTAGTTATGACATCCCGGCCTCTGGTAATACTGTTCATGGGAGAGATAACCCAGCTAGGATCATCTCGTCACCCACCCTTCAGACACACACACACAAACAAACCCCAACGTACTCCAAGGTACTCACATTGTCCTCCAGGGACCCACTTGATTCCGATCCACCAGAGGATAAACATGGTGCAGTGGTGGTAGACGTGAAGGAAGCTGACCTGGTTGAACTTCTTCCTCAGGATGAAGAACACTGTATCCAGATACTCCACTCCCTTGGAGATGTAGTACCACCACAGAGCAGACGCTATCTGCCAACGGACAGGAGGAGGTTGAGCTATTTTAACACATTTTAGAAAATCAAGATAAAAGGAACGATGAAATCAGGTGTTTAACCTGGATTCCTTCAATCTCACATGCACTCTCACATGCACACACACATATTTGTTTGGTAAATCTATAGAGTTCACTGATGTACTAAGTATCCTGACCAAAACATAACTTCACCAGGTCAGAGTTAGGATCGGCTCAGTCCATAAGGGATCAGCTAAAACAGGACAAGGGGTCACTGGTGAAGTTAGCCTGGTGTCTGATAGGGAAAGTGCTGTGATAAGGAGATGGTGGAGTAAGTGCACTGAGGACAGCTGCTGCATCGGGTACACTGGCTGGCTTGTTCCCTGTAGGCTACAACTAGACACAACAGCCTGTTCATATCCATCTCCAAGAAGCAGCAACTCTCTTGTAATTGCCACACACACTCACAACCACAGAGAGGAAGGCAGGCTGTGAGCCACAGTGTTACTCCTAGCCCTAAGAAACGCCGTAATGCTATGGGCGGGGACAGAAGTGGTGAGACCTAACAGCTCCTCCCTTTTCTTCTATAGCTCACGCCCCATCTGCCCTGGAATCACCACAGGTCCCTCTGACATCCTCCTTCCTTCCTTCCCTCCCTCAGCCTCCCCCTCACACACATAAACTCAAACAGGGGGATCGTCTACTTAACCTAACAATGGGATTATGGCACAGCTGCTCAGAGTTAGAGGGAACTACACGTAGCTAAAGCTGGACCAACGCTCTACACCTCAGACACCGAGACCGGTTCTAAATAGCAGGCGAACATGCCCGGCGCGTGGCGGCGCGTGAACAGAACCAGAGCCGGCCCGGCTGCACCGAACCGGGGGCCGTGTAGCGCGTGATGCCGGCTCACCCTGACTTCATTGACGTCGTTGGAGTAGTTGACCGGTTGACATAGGTAGCTGTACCCGGCTGCTCTCGCGCCCAGGAGAAGCTGGGGATCACAGGAACACACGGTTAGCGGCGTGGTACCAGGGACACCAAAAGCCTCCTCAATGGACAACGGAGACCGGTGGACAACAACCGTCCGGTAGAACTGTTTGAGCTCTGGTGTTGTGCACCGGTGTCAGTCTCACCGCACTGGCTCTACTGGGAAATGACGAAAACACTGCTTGCCTGCCCGATATGTCGTTGAAACGGAAAACAAGTTGAAACTGAACATTTCGAGTGAGGAAAAGAACTTTCCGGAGGCCTGTTGAAGGGTCGTGCTTAACATTTCTTGCAATTTATTTTAATAGCCAGCCAATTGTGCAAAACATTCTTCACATATCATGTTCAAATCATCAAATTCCATTTGGTGCGTAGGGGATGGAGCTGGTTACCTCTTTGGCGATGTAGAAGTTAAGTATCACCATACTGAAGTTGTAGACTATGAGGGTCTTCCTTAGCTGGAAAGGCTCACGGTTCTGCATGTACTTAGGCCCCGCCCACAGGAAGAGCAGGTACAGGCAGCTGATGGCCAGGGTGGGGGTAGGCGATGACATCATCGGCCATTTCTCCACCCGCTTGTCTGGGAAAGGAATAGAAAAGAAAATGTTAAACGCCAAGCACTGGTCATGGTATGACAGACATTTAATGTCGGACTCCTGTGTGAATGTTTGACTGTCTGGTGGACTCATCCGCGTGTTACGATCTACATTGCTTTATTGTTTTACGCTTAAGCCATGCCCACACACACACACAAAGTTTACAGTAACACAGTTAGAAGCCAGACTGAACGACAGAGAGAGACGGAATGAAAACAAATGTTTTAAGCAAGCCATCCACCTATCTCTTTAATGCTAATGCACAAGTGGTGAGAAATCCACATGCAACGCAGATAGGAAATAGGAAAGCATATAATTAACTGTGCAGGAGTGTACATTTGTCACACGTTTAAACAGTGACATAAAAGCAAACATTTCAATGAACTGTGGAATGAATGAACAGTGGCCCCCCGTTTTGTCGGCACCCTCACTGACATGAGCAAAAAACCTCTAAATGTCATTGCTGTTCAGCAAACTTGATCTATCGCTAAAACTGTGAGAAAAGTCTCATATTAAATTGATAGAAAATTGTAAAATAAAACAATACGACCTTCAATCAACAAGTAAATATTCCTTTTAAAATGTGTCACAATTATTGGCACCCCCAGAATATGAACCAAAGCCAACAGAAGTGTCGTCCCATTGATATGCATTAACTTTTCATGTTTTTCTGTGTCACTGCGGTATAAATATGAGGTGACAAACATGCTAAACTCTCTTTACTGTCAACATTGGGAATGTCAGAGAACCCACAAACAAAATTAGACAATACACATCTTCACCATGAGTAAAGAAGTTGGTTCAAGTGGCAAAAACAAAGCGGAGGATCCTCATTTCACAATTGCAGAAGTTGCTTGAATCTTCAACAAGTCTCCAAAATTGCAGCCATCTCCATATCAACTTTTCAGATGACTTGCCAGAACTAGCCTTGACTCTCATCAAGAACTAAATAGAAAAATATAGCTTTCTGGACACAAACCCTAAATACGGGTTTGGCGTGAAAGGATAATAATGGAAAGAAATAAGGCATGATGATGGACACGAGCATGTGTTACTCAGCTGTTTGGATTTCAAAGTGCCCTTGGAACCTTGTTCAGACATACAGCATAATGAACCCATGCATAGCATGAGAAGATTTTACACTATAACTGTCTGCCTCAGCCAGGAGTTTTAAACAGGATCATTGTTGAATCTTCCAGCAGGACAATGACCCAAAGCCCTCCTGCAGATCCATACAAAATGGCTTACTAACCACACAATCAGGCTTTTGCAATGGCTCACCCAGTCCCCTGATGTAAACTCAATTGAAAACCTGCATGGTGGACTGAAGAAGAGAATCCAAGTGAGGACCCAAAACTCTAAAGGGTCTTGAGGTATTCGGCATGTACTCATGTTCTCACATCATTTGCTCTGCTTTGTCCCATCTCATCAAGTGTTATAGGAGAAGACGCATTGCTGGAATCTTGGCGAGGAGAGTGTGGACAGAATAATTCATATACAGTCCTTGTGAAAGGGTAGATTTCTCTCATATTTTGGGAGGATGAAAAACAACAATTGCATTTTATATAGACATTTCTTTCCATCTATACCAAGGGGTCCAATAATTCCAGAGGACACTGGTTAGGTGTGTGTTCGCGTGTGTGTGTGTTGTGTGGTGTAAATACCTGTGCATACGTGGTTGCACAGGTGTCTGTGTGTGTGGTTGAACTGTCCCTGCCATCTGAAAGAGGAGATCAGCATCCCATTACCTGCTATAGTAAGGCTCCATCTGTAGAAGTCTACCGTGTCGTTCATAAAGTGGCGGACAGCTTCCATGGCCGCGTCTGGATTCGATCCTGCTTATGCTGCCGTGACGAAAGGAGAAACAGTAGAAATCCTGTTACATTTCCAGATAGGCCATGGGAGAATCCCTCAAAGTTCCCGATCCGCACAGAGCTGTTTGCAATTTCTGTCCGGGAGAAACGCAAACCAGTCTAAATTGGAAAGAATTGCGGTAGTGATGCATTTTCGGATTTGAGTGAGTGTGCAAAGATAAGGGAAGGCCCGATTCATCTACATAGATAAGCACGCCAGCTTACTTTCCGCCCATTTTCCTGGAAAGTCGAATGCCATAATATGATTCAATGTCGTTATGAACTCATTTGAATCAATCGATGGCTGTGGATTGACTGCACAGTATGGAATGTTTCAGTGGAATGTTGGCATAATAGAGTCCTGTGAGGCATCTATGCCAGTGAACCCGTTGGCCACTCAACCCCATGATAAGACAGTGTAAGTTAATTACAGAGGATAAGAAATGAGAGATTCATCCACATATATGAAGGGTCTCTCTATGGCCCTCTGTCTGTCCAAACATACTTTTAGACTACATAGACAAAGAAAGTTAAGGATTTATTCATAACAGTGTGCCCATCAAGCCTTATTTGAGATTATGTTGGTTCTAAATGATGAATCGTAGAAAACTTTGTATGTACATAAATGCAACATAAGCCTACCCCTTACCACCTTATGGTGTTGTTATATTAATCAATTATTAATCAAATGGATCGATTTAATAATGGATGGGTTTATTTAGCACAATACTATAATTGCAGTCACCACTAACGAGTATGTAGAGGCCTACCTACGTTATAGTCTAAGGCTACTTATGAACCATACACTAGGGTTACCCAGTTTCTTATGGACAGTAGTTCATAACAGGCCTAGCCCAAGTTTGGAGGACACTGAAAAAACACACTCATTCACCAACAATAGAGGTTTAGTTTTGTTTTGAAAACGGAAGAGAACATGTGAGGAAGCAGAACTTCACTTTGCGAATAGGCCGGGTCGCCCGGGAAACCGCCACCAGCACACAAAAAGATCCGAGGCGCGTGTGTCAGCAGGTTTTGCGCGTTACGGTCAAGAGGCTTAAATCCAATTGATGTACGAGCTTAGATATAAGTAGGCTAAAAATGCCGGTCGACCCACATTTGCAGAGGATCGTTTAAAAAGTGTAATCTATGAAGTTTTATTTGCACTACACATAGGAGGTCATCGCGAGTTGGGTCTATTCGGTGGAATTATGTGGTTAAATTGATTCAATATTGTCTCTATACACTTTATACAGCAACACTTGTAGTCCGCATTCATTGTATTCACATGAGCAACATACGTTATTCAAACAACGGTCACCACAACAAGTTATTTTCCAGTGATGCCATCAGTCATGCACTCTTACAGAGACGTTTACTGTAGAGACAAGTTGGGGAATAGAGAAAGTAAAACATTTCCATATGCACTGCTTGGGATATTTTTGTTTGAAAAATAAAGAACTGTTGTGATATGGATTTAAACAAAAGTGATGGCGGAATATGAAACAAAACGAAGGCAATGGTTCAATTCTCCAAAGCAGATCATGACTAATGATGAAGACTAAGCCTCTACTTTTCATGGCTGTGCACAGTTCGTTAACAAAATGACCGCCTAATCAAACTATTCACAATTTCCGTACCAACCTTTTAATTATATGGAGAAAAGCCATCCACATACCTTCTCGATATTTATGTGCGCGAACTGACATCCGCTGCAATATGATGCCCAACGCCTTTAAAATGCCGTTTTCTGCCGTTATAGCCGTTGATCTCCAACACTGCTATATTGACAACTCGGCATCAATCCCAAATTTGGCAAAAACGACAAAAGACATGCGGAAACCTATCCCAAAAGAAGTCATACATGAGGTCCTCGCTGGCAGCAGAAGCACATCTCCGCTTACATTATCTAGAATGAACAACCAGCCTGATAGCACTGCGCATGCGGGTAACACACTTATGGTAACCCTGCACTGACTGGACAGACCCATGACCCCTTCGTTTTATAAAGATTATCAACTCCTCGGTATTCCCGTATTCAGCCTCGTAAGGTGCAATTGGGGTGGTCACACAAACGAAGCGTTGTATATTGGGAGACACAATCAAATAGTCTATGTCCAAAATTATTATTAATTGAGTGCTGTCCATTACGCTAATGTCTTAAATTCAAACTAAGATTAGGTCCTAGGCCAGTGTTTCCCATTCCTGGTCCTGGGGACCCCAGGGGTGTACAATTTTGCTCAAGCACTAACACACCTGATTCTAATGTTGCCTTACCACTTACATACTTGATCATATTAATCAACCAATCAACACATCTTTAATCTGAATCAGATGTCTGAGTGCCTGGGCCAAAACATGCTCCCCTTGGAGTCCCCAGCACCAGGACTGGGAAACCCTGCCCTAGGTTATTAATAGGACTCGGTCAACCAGAATTGATTTATTTATTGCTCACAGTTTTCTACATTAGGTAGGTGAGATGGTTTCTCCAGCAAATGTGTTTATTGTGTCTCTAATTGCCAGTATTGGTTATATGTGTAAAGATGTACGTAGCCTTCTGTTATGTGCCCACAATAGGTTGTCAGTTAATAAGCAGTTTTAGTGGCCTAAAGATAAAATTCACCACTAGATGGGAGCATAACGCCATTATTGGCTAAAACCAGATGCACTTGTTGGATATTTGGGTGTGGCTTCAAAACCGAAACCTATTTTCTTTGTAATAATCCAGAGTAATTTATCAACCATTCCACCCAAACCTGCTTTGATTTAGTAGGAAAAGCCTGCAGGTAGTTTTTAAAAATCCCAAACTTGATAACAAAGCCTGATAACTTGATAACATCATTTTCAAATATATGCACACGATCCAATTGAATGTATTCTAATGAAAAGCAAAAGTGGACATGTATGCTTCAACAACACCATCACTTCCACTTAGTAATCAGTCAGAAGAGGAGGGATCTTTCGGTTGCTATTGCTTTTGGATTTTATACAGACTGGCTCCAGGATGCTTCCAAAAAGCAGGACATCCTACACGCCAACCTTTCACACTCAAGTTTTCCCACCTCAGTCTTTTGATATTTGTCCAAGGCAGTACTTTAGCCACAAATAGAGGGAGAGTAACATTTGACATAATGTTTACAAATCCTATTCCTTTCTTCACAGTCAAATAATATGACATCCTACAGGTAAATAAATAATGTGACACATCTTATAGGTAATTAAAAAATGTGACACATCTTACAGGTAATTAAAAAATGTGACACATTTAGTGTGTTTACCAGGAAAGATGTACAGAAAACCCCCCAAAAAAGCTCAAATGGGTTGGATTGACCATTGTGGAATATGGTTAGCTTGTCGCGCTCTACTGACCCCTTGTGGTGACCTCCTGCCACCCACCTACAAAAAGTCCCCCACTATAAAACACTCCCAATAACCACAGCTCAGACAAAGGAGCCACCCCCAACATCGCAGATGGCGAATAAAACCGAAGGCACAGGCAAATGTAGGAGAGGAGATCTCCTAAAGATCGCTATAAATTCCATTAGCATGTACCAAATTATTTCTCCCAGTGTATAAACCTAAACACTGGGTGGACCAATTTGCCACCCACACTGTCTGTGCCTCTTTATGGTTGGAAAGAGAGCAGAGTGATCCCTATGAAAGCGTGTACATTGTCTGTGTGTGTGTGTGTGTGTGTGTGTGTGAGAGAAACAAAAATGTTGGCAAGGACAATAAAACAAGGAAAGTGTAAAAAAAAGAAATCTAAAGGGGCTAGAGCTTAGGGTTTAGAGTTAGGAAAATAAAATGTAAATGCACGTTTTCAGAGAGAAAGAGTTTATTACATTTATTTTTGGGATTGTAAAAACACTAGAAGCAGCAGAGCTTCCAGGGTCTTCCAAACAGCTTGAAGAAACTTTTACTCTTTCCAAGTGTAGCGGACCCCTCCCGAACACAGCAAAGTCTGTTACACCAAGGTTTTGACTTTTTTTGTAAATCCATCCATATCAAAGCTCTGGGTAGAAACGTGGTTATTGTCACTTGACGATGTGTAGCCTTCAGTACTGCCTGGGGCTAACCCAAACAAACACACATTTTCAAACCCTCTACACAAGCATTCATTGTTTGTGCTCCAAGAACACACAAACAAACACAAACACGCAAACATGTATTATTGGCATACCCTTATCTTAGCACGTGTACAAAGCTCGGCATGTATCCCACAATCAAGAGGGTCATGACTACAAGCCGGTTCTCTCATAAACCACGGTTACCACGCTGTGGCACCTGTTATACCATCTCTCTTGGTACCTCAGCAAACTGAGAAGAGCAGCCGAGAGTGGGCTAAAAACATCTGCTTCGTTAAGTACTCTGGGTACCTGAAGGGTGTAGTTTATTTGGCTACTGTAGTTATTCTCTGGTTTACGTCCTGTCTCGTAAACACTGGAATGCCGGACTTGCTAAAATGTAGAGCTCCTCGCAGTCCAGGTATTTCAGGGATGTCTTTGGAGCACATTTATTAAGAGGGTGTGTCCAGTTCAGAGAAGGCCCCAAACTAAACAAATGAATCTAGGCAAGGGCTCTGAATCATTACAGGCACGCTTGTAGATATCCAAAATATGTTTGCTACTCCCAAAACCGCCACAGTATCAGTGTTAAGGCTTTAGTCTAATCTATCTGCGGCATTAAACTGAAAAGATTTAGCGGAGAGAAAGAGTGAGAGAGGAGAGAGATAAAGTATTTTTGTAAGGTATGGAGTGCTTTCCAAACGGCCACATAAACTTCCATTGATATTGTATATGTATGTGCACTGTATATCTTGCTAAATTCCAGATTGGACAGTTTCTATTAGCCTACATAAGAAGTTCAGTGAAACTAACCGTGGGTGAAAAGAGAAGCGACCCTAGTAAAATAAATGTCACGTCATAATGGCACCATCTACGATATGTAAAATAGAGTTAATAATAGTAGGGCACCTTTTAATGGCATGTATGTGTGCTCTGTGTAGTGGGACACACAGAGAGAGTGTAGTGTTGCCATGTTGCCAAGCAGGTGATTCCTCAGAATTTGAATACATAAAATCGCAGTTGCAAGAAAGGGAATATCCCAACCTAGCCAACATAGAAAGTGTTTCATTCATTTATTTCTAGTTACAGTGCAAACCTTTGGAGGTTTTCACGTTTTTGGCCAATTGTCTTCAGTTTGACTAGCAATTCAACCTGTGGCTGTGGGACTTATCTCACATTAATTAGAAAAAACATCCAATACTTTACATTGCAATTTTATTAAAGTGGACTAGATGCTAAGTTATATTAAAAAGTATCAACATGGTGCGAAAACAGTTATTCTGACAGTTGTTAAATGGTTAATAAACCTTCCTTAACACACGTGGGTTTTTCACATCTTTGTTTTGTTGCCGTTATTATCGTCTTCGTCATTATAAACGTATCTGCATCCTGCCAATATAGAGATTATTAGTTTAATAATTAAAAATAAAGGTAATTGAACCATTTTCCTGCACCCGTCACCTGCAGGAATGTTTTGTTAAATGGACTGCGTGCCCTGTCAATCGCGCTGCAGTCCGAAAAGAACGCAAACACGTTTCCGCATCGGATGGTTGCCAAGGAGTGGGGACTGACGCATACAGCAGAGGACGATTAAGGCCAGGCCAGGCCAGGCCACCTTACAATCAACGATCATTACATTTTCATTATTTTGTTGTAACTGATGTCTCTTTCCGTTCATTTAATAGTAGGGGGCACAGTGCACAGTTTGGATGCACTAATACTTTAGTTAATGGACAACAGGAACCCGTTCAAATTGTTTGTTTGACAGTCAGTAAAAAACGTAATTACTGGTTGGGTTTATGCCACATAAAAAATGATTTCAAGGCATGCCAGGTCAAAATACATCATACTAAATTAATATGGAGTCTGTACATAATTAAACTATTTGATCTATAATTTATTTGGCTGGGCACACAATTCCATGCTTTTGTTTCTTTATAATATCTTGCGGTACATTTTTATGTCACGTGTTGCGCTATAACAGAATTATTGTTGTATCTTATGGATACTGACGTGATGTGCTGTATGTTTGGCCAATCAGTTCACCGTCATTTATTATTTCGCCTTCCCTTCATTTACCAGGAAAGTCGACCGGGAACACGTTCTCATTAACAGCGATACAATTGGATGCTGGGCCAGAGGATAATTAGCCGTCCATGTTGGTCTGAGCCAGACGGGATGTTGGGCCATGCAACCAGGGTTAACAATGATGTCAGTCACGCAGTTGCTCTCACAATTATGTGAGCCTTACTGATTGTGGTAAATGGTTGTTCACACATTTCTGAATGTGGAATAGGTAATCCAATAATGGTTGAATAGAAAGCAGTCTAGCCTAAACAGCCTATCAATAATTGCTTTTGCCACCAGTTGACAGCCATCAAGAAATTCTGTGGTGTAACAGCATAGTTTGGATTCCAGGCCATATGGAGTTATACCCTGGAAAGGGATGAGCAATGTGAAGCCCTGTCATATGTAGTAGTACAGAAAGTAGTCTGGGGCTTGGGTGCTTGGGGTCAATGACAATTTATATAGACTTTTGCAGAGGTTCTGGATGACAGAAAGCCTGGACCCAGTCAAGAAGATGTCAGTTTACATCACCTCTGACTACTGCCTTCCAATTGAAGAAAGTGCAGTGGATCCTCTCCGCGGCGCAGCTGTAGAACCTTATAATAACAATTAGAAAACATGTTTTAATGCAATAGGAAATCGAATGAAACACATGTGAAATATCTAATTGTGAGAACAAATAACTTGTCTAATTGTCTTTTTAAGCATTTCCATGTTTATGTTGTAATAGCTACCTAGTTGTTTAGTTTATTTCTAGACCATTTTTAGTGTCCTTTGTTGCATCAACATATACTGGCCATGTAGTCTAATCACACAATCTACCAACACAGTGTATCAACCAATCAAATTGTTATGCACTATTAGATTTAGGCTTCTTTTTCAGCACATGCATCCAGGAAATGACAGGCTTAGAAGGGTTGAGTGGGTGCAAACTTTCAATGATAATGTATGTGTAGCTACTTATTGTAGTGTCAGTTTCTGTGTGGGTGGGTCTCTGGAGTGCGGTGTGAAATAAAATAAAGTAGATAATTGTCCGTATCACATAGTTCTATGGGTGAATTTTGTCCTGTATTGGCAAATCCGTACACGCTGTACATCCATACATGCTGCACACCCATACACGCTGTACATTCATACATGCTGCACACCCATACACGCTGTACATTCATACATGCTGTACATCCATAAATGCTGCCCATGTGTGTTTTCAGGTGCTGATCATTCTCGATTACATGATTGCATCCCAGAAATTCTCTAAAGGGATGGCAAATCAGTAGTACACTGTGTCAAGTCTTGTTTAAATCGGTAGTACCCTGTGTCAAATCCTATTTAAATCCGTAGTACCCTGTGTCAAGTCCTGTTTAAATCAGTAGTACCCTGTGTCAAGTCCTGTTTAAATCGGTAGTGCCCTGTGTCAAGTCCTGTTTAAATCAGTAGTACCCTGTGTCAACTCCTGTTTAAATCAGTAGTACCCTGTGTCAAGTCCTGTTTAAGTCAGTAGTACCCTGTGTCAAGTCCTGTTTAAATCAGTAGTACCCTGTGTCAAGTCCTGTTTAAGTCAGTAGTACCCTGTGTCAAGTCCTGTTTAAGTCAGTAGTACCCTGTGTCAAGTCCTGTTTAAATCAGTAGTACCCTGTGTCAAGTCCTGTTTAAGTCAGTAGTACCCTGTGTCAAGTCCTGTTTAAATCAGTAGTACCCTGTGTCAAGTCCTGTTTAAGTCAGTAGTACCCTGTGTCAAGTCCTGTTTAAAGTGTCATGACACGGTTAGTATCCCTTGACATCAAATGCCTGAGACAGAAGGATGTATTCAGTTAGTGTGTATTTGATTGATGTGAGGATGATGTCGTAGCTGCCTCTGTGCAGTGGCAGAGCGCGGTCAGAAGTAGTAATCCATCCCCACATGCGGTGTGGGGTCACAGCTTGTGCTCTTTTCAGGATAAATGGGCTTTTTACAAGAGCTCATAAAGGCAGTATTTTAGCTTATGTCACACCACACACACGCGCGCATACACACACACATTATGGAGTCCCCAAATGACCTCTCAGTAAGGGCATACAGCTACACCCTCTCAAGGACCTCCCAGATACAGCCAGGCGTGGGGAATAAATCATATTTCCACCCGCCTACACCAGTTTACCTTGTGAAAAGGCGAATCACAGGCATCTTGTAATAAGCTTTACAAGCTCTTATACATGTTTGCAGTTGCTGTTGCGCCTTAAGTCGGTTTGTGTGTAAAACAGTCCCCAATGGAGACCAAAGGCGCTGATGATGATTTGATACCTCTGACGCACTGGAGAGCAGTGTTCCTGGGTTACATGCTTAGCCAAACTACACCCCGGGACATAATTAAGCCAGGCTTTCTTCTCTTTTTTGATAGCACGGTGGTTTTTAACCGTAGCTTATGTCAAGCTAAAATTGTGTTAGGACGAGCCAGATCCAGTTTTGGTATATCAAACCAAGAGTTATTGTTTTAATATTGGAGTTTAGAACACATGAAGATTTTAGGCTTTATGGTTTGATTAGCTTTGGGTTTTTGCTAATGTGGCCTGCGAGAGCACAAACACTGATCCTAGATAACGAATTGGACTCATGGTGTAGAATGAAGGAGCTGGTCTTGTGTTTTGGTTGAACTTCAGCTCATTTACCTGACCCCAATGCGCTGCCTGACACACGATCCTCCACTTCTGCCACCTGCTGTTGTTGTGGCACATTCCTTTGTTGGGTCAAGACATTACCGTTGGCCATGGTCTTTACTTGGCACTGGTATAGCGGTTGGTAAGCCCCGGCACAGGAACGCAATAATCTAAGACTATCAGCGCCGTCGTGTTCTGTTAGGGTTAATCTTCGCGATGCCCTGCTGTAGGTCGACCCGGTGCCCTATGACCTACAACCCCATTACTTCTGAGGTCAACCGAGTGTCATGGTCCTACGTAGAACAAGTATCAGTAGAATGGTCACCATCAGCGACATGTTCCTCGGCATCTGGACCAGCAGACGTTTGACAATTTAGAACACTCATGCTCACGCATCTTGGTGAAGACCTTGGATTGGCATCCCAGGATTCAATCTGGAGGGATGGTTTTCTACTTTAAATACGAATTTCACTACTTTCAATTTATCCCGGAGAGCAAAGCCTTTGTCTGTACCAATGCTGGTCCTGCAACATATGCTGAATATCAGGCCCAAACAAGGGAAGCAGGTATGCCCAATCTTCTACTCTCCCAATTTTATTGCAAAGGGTGGTTGAGAGAAAAGGGAGTTGAAATTAGAAAAGACACCTACACTAAAAAAAAAATGCATAAAATTAAAAAGGAAATAAAGTTCAGAGGACACAGAAAGCCGATATCTCTGAGCTCTGGCCCAGGCCCAGTAAAGGAGATAATTCTGCTAATGCTTACTGTCACACTTCCTGTTTGGTTGCTCGGCTGACAGGGTTAAGACCAGGACTCGAGTGAGATTACAGATTCATCTGCATAAGCAGGTCAATGTCATTTTTGTCAAATCTATTGTCGCGGAAAGCTTACGCACATGACTTACCCTCATACTGAATAATATAGCACTTGAAATATGGACAAGTTTTGTAGCATGCAGACCCCGGCCGCTACCACCTGTAATGTGTGGTTCAGAGGGAGGTATAGTGAGCTATCACCCGCTAATGTGTTGTGTTCGTCTGACTATTATCCTCACATCGGCAACAAAACAATGGAGAGCTTACGGTAACAGACCGTATCACACACACTCACACAAACGCACACACATACGCACAAACAGGAATTCATATGATGATTGAAATATTTAACCTGTCTTGAGTGGGATAAAATGTACCAATGTGTTTTTCAAAAAGAATAACACTGTCATTCAATATGCCCAAAGGTGAGGCCCACTCTCCACCAGTCTAGTGGAAGGAATCACCAGACAGACTGGCTCAAAGCCAAAGAAAAACAGTTATTTGCCCTTTGGAAATGTGTTTTAACTTTAACTTTGGGTGACTATGCTTGTGCTTGATTGTGTATATTACAATATGTGTTTCTTTCACAATGTCACTTAGATATTGAGCTCTAAGTGTTCTATTTTCTGAACGGTGATCTGATTTAGAAGCTGGTATGGTGTTCCATGCCACATTTTTTATATTCTGATGCCCAATTACGATTGTTATCTGTCCATAGATCGCCTTATTGTTACCCCTAAAACACACACTTTCTTTGGGTGAGATTCCTTTCAGTTCTCAAACGCCAAACGCCAGTATTCAAAGTGTTTATGACAAGTTAATATATTTACATTCCGCAAGTTGCGCTAGTCTTTTGAGTGTGGCCATGTCCATCAGTCCCACTGTGCTCTCCTGATTGTCTGTTCAGGGGGAGTAGTTGTGGGAGTATGTGAAGTCTGAGTAGTAATCAGTAATCCTATCATCACACACCAACCCCAGAAACACAAATCAGGAAACTCCTATTCGCTTGGCGAAAGCTGTGGGTCCATCATGATGTATGTTTTAAGTGATCACCCTGTAAAATCAGGAAATTGTGGAGTAGCACATCACTGCCATATTATCTCGTTGCTGGAGACGAGGGATAACACACTTTTAAAACAAAGACCTGTACTCCACCATGCCTAAATGAGCCGGTAAATGTGTTGGGACTACTGATCTAGAACACATCTATATCGTAAGGAAAAATGACATGCACTATTTGGTTTTGATCTCTTGACAGTGGCCTTGACCGCGTGCTGTCCGATTAATATCACGTCTTCCTCCAACAACCAGCTACCACCTCACTGCCATGCTGCTGGCAGAACGTTGCCACAGCAACCTAGGATACAAAATGCAGTCTTTAGTTTTCGAACACCTGAATGTACCGTGCCGATTGTTGTTGATTTCCCAGCCGCGCCTATACTTTCCAGGCTGATACTGACTTTGATGTTATTGTGTAGATAGGTTTTTTTACCATTTGAGCAGCCAATGTGGAGACCACGTTTTGCCAGACACACACAAAGTTTGAATGTCTTAGTAGAAACACAGAAATGACTTAAGATGTTGTCGCGGGTGTGTTGAAATGCCTGTGCGGGATCAGTGTTTAATTCCAGCTCTTGTATAAGCAATCTGAAGAAAGTCAAAGGCCAAACACCTAGATGTTTTTCTATGCTAGGCTTCTGTACGTATGACAGTGCCTCATAGAAGGTTTATAGTTCGCAAAATAAATGTAAATTTTCACGATTAATTGCTGAAGCAACGTGGTGAAAATGTGCAATTGGCTAGAATCACCCGTGACATTTTAAATCCTCACTGCAAACATATCAGTTTTAACCTAAGTTGTCACACATGTCACCAGCTAGAGATATCGTATAACAGACCATGATCATCATTGTCAACGCAGACCATGACTGCTTTGCATGAGGTACCATTTGCTATACCGTCCACTTGATATGAAAGAGATGCACACTTTTAACGTCTGTCTAGCCTGCCTATCTAAGATCTGTCTCCAACTGAAATATTGAAAATAGAGTGAGGACAGTGTTTGTCATTGACATTCCTGTATTTGTTTTAATAGTTTCACAACCAGACGTTGGAATGTTGGGCCCCGATGTTACAGAATAATTTCGGAAGAATTCAAGGCCAGCTGTGAAGGCCTGAATCGCATACATTACCGTTGCTATTACTTCTATGGCCGAGACACATTCTGCCCAGTTAATTAGAGCAGTTGGATAGCATTATTGTTGTGGCTTCCTTTCCCTACAGACCGCACATCACAGACAAAAATAATAATGAGTCTGATCACATACAATGTTGGCCTATGATCAACAGTTATTATCATGCATTTGAATGAACACTGGCAGAAAGAGAATCTGGGCACTTTGCCGTTCGGTTAATGTGGTGGTAATAAAGTGGTTTCTGGTTCTGAGGCGCTGGGCCCAACTCAGAGGATCTGTGTTGCGCAAGGTTGACCAGAGGCAGTAGGGATGTCTGCGTCTTTTGTTGAACTTATGTGAGAATCGGACCCCGTTACTCTCAAACATTCTAAAAAGTACTTCTGTAGGTAGAGCATTTTTTTCTTTTAATGTAATAAGTCCAAATGTTCTAAGCCATGAACAGTAACGTTCAGATACCTGAGAAAACTCCTTCAAGTATTTTGTTTTTTTAGTATTAGGAATTGAAATGTAAGTTTAGTGAAATCCCATCAGTGAAAAAACACACACACACAGACACACACACACACACACACTTGGGTCGCCATAGCAACCTGATTTACTCAGCTTTAAACACAGAAAGATTTGAACTCCTATATAGACAGAGAAATAAAAGGGAGTTTAAACCTATAAAACTCATGCCAATATTGACGTAGGTATTATTGTGTGTCGGTGCTGTATGGACTCTGGCTCTAGTCACTGCAGACAGTGTAAATGAAATGAACTAGCCAGCCTGTTTATTATCATTTTGCCCAACCCTAATTTCAAACTCATATTTAATTGAGTGTTCACCAAGATTTGGGTTATTTAACCCTGCTCACCTCTCAATGGAGGACAACATTATTTGGGTACCATGCTGGCACCAGGCGTTAAGTTTAACCGCAATTGGATACAACACCCCAAACATCTTAATTTGTCCAAAGAAATTGAAAACATAAATTTTGTGCTAGGTTGTTTGTGTCTTTGTTCGTGGTCAGTGCATGCTGTGAAAAACAAACAGACACTGTAATCATCTCCTTTTACAACCCTGAAGAGGTATCATGGGTAATTATGTTGTCGGGGATTGTCCAGGGACAGGCTGAGACCTTTTAATCCATGCGACAATTGCGGACGCAATATTCAGCCGATACAATTGCAACCACGGTGATCAATAAATATAAAATTCACAACGTGATTTCAGACCTTTGGCCCAGCCAATGTTCACTTCTCATTTTGTTCCATCTCTCAGGTCCTCTCCATTCTGACCCTCTCCACATGTATCCCTGGTTCGAGGGCCTCAGGCCTCAGGCTGGGATGGAGCGCTGCACATTTCCTTTTTGACTTTCCAGCTAAAATAAGAGATAAATAGCGCGGAAAATAACTTTTAGTTTTTTTTACTTTGAAAAATGTGTCTCTGGTTTGTGTGACGAGTTAAAGCATTGACATCCTCAACTCTTTGAGATGGTCCGATTATTAAAAGATTCAACTATTATTCAGTTGTTGTAGTTTTAAGATTTGTGAAATATTTGTCACAGTGTTTATGAAAGTAGCAGTCATTGGTTATGGGTTATCTTTATGCCACTACCATTCTGACTTTAGGGATATGTTTCATTGGTCTTGCTACTACGACAAGTCTGCAACAAGTTTATAGTGGTCGAGACAGAGCCATATTTTAAAGCTGAGTGCATGGCACATTTGGACTTACCTTCCATTTCCGAGAAGAATTTCTGAGGTTAGCAGCTTCAGGTTTCACAAGATGGAAGATGTTACTGTGATTCTGACCATGAATCATTGTTTCATGTTCCTGTCAGATGATTAGCTGCTCGGTCACTTCTAAAAAGAATGTCCCTCCCTTGACTCCTCCCTCCTACCAGTAATTGCTATTCTTCAGTTTCTGCCTGTTATTGGAGCCAATAACCAATCCGACGACAGCATGAAAAACATGCCCTGCCTCCTCCTCTCTATTTTCCTTTTTTCCTTGTTGGTTCCTGGGTTTGACCTTTTCCGTGCACGCTGGTTTCACGGTAACCACACAATGAATTTATAACAACCCAGCAGTGTCATAATTCTCTGGCAACGCTAACCAGAGGAGGCATTTCTATGTGTGTCCGCTAATGTGTGTGTGCATGTGTAGGGTATTTTTCACCGTATTTTCCAGACAGGAATGTCATCACAACACAAAACGAATGCTATGTCTATGTGGAGATTTACATAACGTAGCTTGGTTTCCGTGCATTTCTCATAGAGGGCGACCATCCCTACATGGTTCTACAGCACCTATAGCAGCGAAGAGAACAGCATGGAAAGATAAGCATGTCACTGCTCTGGCGATTGCATATAAACACTTCGCAAGAGTTGCATGTTCCTCCAAACCCAGAGACCAAGGATACACGCCTCACTCCCCAGAGTTCGTTTCCAAATGTCTCATGAAGACAGGTCCTTTTTATTCCAATCAGACGGTTAACCCTGTTCCTCCAGCAACGAAATGTAGCAGCGTTGCAAACTGACCGGATCCTCTGAATGGTGTCAAACAATCAAATGGATTTTATAAAGTGTTATTTACATCAGTAGTTGTCACGTGCAGGTGCTTCTACGGATACCTTGAAACCTTGTGGCCCATCTAGGTCACTTGGTAGAAGAAAGGCAAGCATTTAAAAAAAGGAAGAAAGAAATACATACAATTTGAAATTATGTTAATGTATTCCAAATTGAACAGATAATGTCCGATTTGTTGGTTTAAAAAAAGAAAAACCTCTACCCCACCCTTCTCAGAGACTCCAGAATTATGTATTTTGTTGCCTAAATAAATCTTTAGGCAAATAAAATGTCTTTATTGGGGATAATGTATGTATAGTTTCTGGCAAAAACAATGATCCACCAACCAAAGTCTAACAGCGCAACTTAAATTGGGTCCCCAATCAGAGGCAAAACAATGTAACTGCCTCTAATTGGGGAGGACAGAAAAGTTGTCATAGAGATGCCTAGAGGTCCCCAGCCCGGATAGGACAACTGGTTGTTTTGCTTTGGTGATGGAGGTGCCAAGACGACAAGGGCTCCAAACCTGGGTACACTGTCAGTGGGCTTCCGGAAGATTCTGTGACATTTCATATGACAACATAACCCGAGTGGGAGAGGAGGGACGGAGAGGTGGAGGTGGTGGAACAGAGAAGGTTAATGGGAGGTCATAACAAATATAAGGAACCAGAAGGGTGTGATATTGTGGAGCCTATATATGAACACTGCCTTGGTGTGAGACTAGAGACTTCCGTGCGCATGTGTGTGTGTGTGTGTTTCTGCCTGTGTGTATCTGAAAGAGAGAGAGGGACAGGGCCTGTTTACTCTTCAAGCTCTGTGACCGCATATTCAACTTGGTGTTTATCCTTGACTGACAGCCTTTCCACAGACCGTTCCATAGGACTTACATGAAAATGCGTCGTGGCTGTTTCATGAACATGACATTTAGTCTGTAGACTTCCTTTTGGGTTCCTTTCTCTCTGCTGATGGTGCAGTTCTTCCATTTGCATCCTCCTCTGACCAGAAAGGCTCTTTTGTTCTAGTTCACCCCTGACCACTAACTGCTGACCTCTGCACAGGGTCAATCATGAGTCCACAGACAAGGTAATAATTCACAAGTCATTACAGGGACACAGAGGGCTGAGGATATGCTGGTGTGAATTAACACCAAACTGCTGTTTCCATAAGAAGACTTTATTTAATATTTATTCCAGATTTTTCTTCTCTACCAGCTACCCACACAAAAGCTCCCAGCTCTGCCTGAACCCTTCCTACCCCCAGGCCACAAGTGCCTGTGCGGATTGCATAAATGCAAATCCAACCAAGCTGCCATGGTTGGCCAAAACCAGTTTGAACTGGGCCAGAGTTCCATGGCAAACATATCCTCCTACTGGTCCATGTCTACTTTAAAACAACATGTTTGTGTGTCCAGTGAGAGGAACATGGTCTGCTGGGGAAGTCAGTACAGTGCAGTCACAATACTGCTTTGATTTACTGAGCTAAAGGAAATCACTGCTTAAACGCGATTTTGGTGTTTTCGTTCTGTATGTTGCCAAAAATTGCAAAACAGTGTCTTTCCACTTTTTTTGGATCTATTCAACAACAACAATACTGAAACATAAGCCTACTTTCAGGCTGACGCACACACTCAAACATGCACACAAACATCAGGTCCTCAAAAGTTTCTACAGCTGCCCCATTGAGATCATCTTGACATGCTTTATCTCTACTTGTAATGATAACTGATCCTTGATCGCAGGGCACTACAGACAATGGTGCAACTGATATCATCACCAAGTTCTCGGTCCTCCAAGACCTCTACAGTGTCAAACGTCCATCTACAATGTCAATGACCCCAGTCACCCAAGCCTTAGGCAATTCTGTAGACCATCACATAAGGCATGGTGCAACCAAGACCTAAATTAACCTTTCACACTGACCTGGTACCGGTGTGCTCTGTAAATAGCCATGTTACAGTTTTTGTGATATTACGGTAATGTTATTTTGTATTTATTTCAACTGTGTCAAGTCATGTCACTTTTTATTTTCCTTTGGTTAATACCCGCTAGCTTTTATTTCACTGTTAGTCAACACTTGCTGTTATAGGCGTCTGTGGCAATTCATTTAAATGGGATTTATTTGTGCATTAACATACAGTTATTGCATTCTCAACGACAGTGCACAACCACATATGCTCACATTCACTGGAAGTGATATATTGTCAATTGCAGTGTTAAAGAAAAATATGACTTGAAGCGCATTCTAGTGTGTGTGGATATTAACAATAGCTATTTGTTTATTTGCATTTTTCCACATAAATATTTGGATAATATTTAGATGGTATGGTTTGGTAGCTATAGTATATATGTTTTTTAATTGGACTGCTAAATGACTAAAATGTAATGTCAATTATAAATGTTGGTTCAGCAAGCCTGCGGAACATAGCTAATTTTCCAACTCAAAGACCCATGTTTACTCCATTTCATACAACACTGGGAGCAAAGTAACAGATGGATTTTTTTAAGATGGACTCTAAATGTTCATATTCTAATTACATTTCACTTCAGAAAGCTTTCTTTTTGAAATCCGTCAATAACCCCATCATCATTCAAAAAAGGCTCTTTAATCAGAATCTACCTACATCATTCTGGGACTGAGTATTTTAACACTAACAAAGGCCTTGATATTTGGCTTGCTGCTCTCTCATTACATACTTATGTCACCCACCTTCAGACTAAAATCGAATCCAGAAAAGTTTGGATCGTTCTACAGCTAGCTCTCTAACTCCCTCAACGTAAAAGTACACTTCTTCTCATGTTTTAGTGTTTTTGTTGGCGGATGCATTCATCGTCCTGGCTAAACAAAGTTTGCATTGCATAATCCACATTGGCCAATCCTGTACTTGAAGGAGAACGGTTCAGTGAGCTTGAGTGAATGTACTTTCCACCCACCCACACACACTCACACACACCACTTTGAGAATAACCTTTTCCTCTTGTGTTGCAAACAAAGAAATTCAAAGCCTTTCAGTTTGATTGGAATCACTGTTAACTGAACAGCTGCACTATATTGTGCCCCAAACGCTGCTTCATCTTTCTGCATCTAGAAAGACATGTCCTGTCTTCAACCCTGGGGTCAAACACTCCCCCATAACTCACACACAAACTAAAGCTAAAACCAGGCAGAACCCACTAGCTCAGTGATTGACTACAGTGTAGCTCAATTCCTCCAGCGTTGCTACAGCTACATTATCTCTGCATCCTGTTAATAAACACAGATCATTGTACTCTGTACTCACACAGATGAAGTACAATGTAAATAATAAACAGTGTGTTGGAAGAAGAGGAGTTTGTGTAGTCAGGGCTCAGAGGCTCACAGTGACTGGAATAGGCGGTTAATCTCCGTGTAAGTGACAATGTCTGCCCGGATCCTCCTCCCAGAAGTGTTGTGCCCATTACATGGTGGGATGTCACAGCGTTCTGTTATATTAGCTCCACACGCGTTTGTGGTCGAGATGTTCTTGTTATTGTGTTTGTGTCCGGGCCTAATTTCCGTGCCTTGTCAACAATTGCAATATTTTGTAGACCCGGATTCTAAAACTACTAAATTATCCATGATATGGTCATCTTCAAACGGTTACCCGTGTTAGCTTTTTTCGGAATTTCTTTTTTTATGTAAAGGCGAAGAAAGCCTGAGACTGGTGTCGTGTACCGGATGATCTGCCAAATGCATCTTTTGTTCCCAACACAGACCGTTAACATGGAGAGAGAGTAACGTGGTTCCAGCCTTTATGATGAAGCTGCTTCTAATGAATCTCTCCTGCCTGGTTCATTTCCAAAGGAATAGTTCCATCCAGTTGCTTTAAGCTTCCTCCAACAGTATTGTCTCTCATTGCAGGGTCACTGAGTCTGTTTGTCAACAACAGCAATATGTTCAATCGATGAGGTTCTAACAGACTCTGGACTGTTGGTATAGACATCAGGAACAAGATAAATGGAGTCTGGATATACCTATCCAATAGGTTAAGGGTCAACCAGCGCACATTTTATCAAGACAATATCTGCACACATCTGTAGCAGAATCTTCCTGAGGCTTCCTAAGGCACTTTTAGGAATGTTTTGTTACTTTACAGCATCATTTATGGGTTCTTAATTAAAGCTACCCGCATCTAAAGCTCATCATTATTTATTAAAAAACATCTATACCCAATAATGACCAAGCGAAAAACACTTTTTTCTGAAATAATAGCAAATGCATATAAAAAGACATAGCCCATTTACGAAAGTAATCAGAAACTATGTTAGATACTCGAAATTGTTGGTAATGACAATCCTTGAGATGTTTCATAGGTACAACGTTATTCCCCTTAATAGTACAAACCACTACATAGAGTGGTGCTATCAATATGTTTTGTTTTGGTTCTGTGTGTCTGTCCTTATCTTACTCTACATTTTACCCATCAGAGATTCTAAAACAGGGACATTCTAAAAGTGCCCGTTGACTTGAATTAGGGTTTATATTTAAGCAAGAAGGCCCTGGGCCTTGTGTATTGGGGCCTAGCGCTGTGCTAAGTGCGCTACGGATTGTGGAAAGCCTGGATTCACGAGCACTGTTGTTCCCCTCTTATAGATGCCACATGTTTAGTGCTGGGTGCCTTTAGAATTCAACACGTCTTGTCGAGGACAGGGTGTCCACCGGCGTGCCTTAGGGCGCTATGTCACTGCTCTTAGCCTAACACATAGCATGCTGTCAGCTGGGACAGGCGTTGGTGAGTAGTCATCTACAGCGGCCCCGGCGCATCCCCTCAGGCAGTTAGCCATAGGCGCCTCGTTCGGCGTTCTACCGGGGAGTCTTAAGTCAGGATTTTTCTGTCCCCCAGAAGCAAACTTCTATAACCTGGTTCTCTGCAGGAGGGAATGACAAGCAGAAGGAGTAGAGGTGTTGGATGTCAAAAGGTTCTGCCTTCCCCGTGATGCACATGAATACACACAGATGAATACATATTGAAAGTGCTATCCACACTATCGTGTTGACATGACACAGCGCAGGCGCTTTATCAAAATAAAAACCAACTTATAGGGGGCTTTTTTACGTATGTGATCCATGCTTCACCCAGCGAAGGTATCTGACAAGTATGCTTCTCCCTCAACCTACAGATCCAGCTTGACATTCACGTTGTGACCGACACACATTCTTTTGTCCAACCGGTGTTGAGAAACTATCCCTGGGTTTGGTTACTTTCTCAGGATAATTGTCGTCCTCTGGGTTCCATCCATCCATCAAACTGCAAGAGGAATAGCTGTCGCCATGGTGTCACCTTACTGGGATCCTAATAAACAAAAACAAACCACAAAACACCACACACACACACTCTCTCTCTTTCTTTCTTCTTTTTTTCTTTCTCTTTCTCTCACACACACACACACACACACACACCTTGAAACCAGGGGGTGCCAGACACCAGGGACATTTTCCAAAGAAAACTAAAGATATTTTTAAAGTGTGTTGTTTTTTATGGTTCAAATGGACTGTGTCTGAAACAAGCACTAAAACGTTCACCTACTCCCTCGCAACAAGGCGTCCATGGACATGCTCTCCAGAGATATAAGAAAATACTTCACTGATTCCAACCCGATGTGTTCATACAAATCAACTAGTCTCGGTTGAAAGAAATGTATGTACATAATAAATCATTGTGTCCATTTCAATATTTTATTATGTACATTATAAGATACTGTTTTAGGCGTCTAAATAACATTATCTGTTGCATGGATTTGTGGATGCAGCTTTTGGTGTAATTCTTTACGTGCTGATTCCTTCAATCCATTTTTTTGCTGGCAAGCAAAAAGGGCATTTTGGGGACATCTCAGTTTCATCTCATTTTTATGTGGCCGTTGTTCACCTCCCTGTGTGTTTTTGCCATCTAAATCACCCAACAGATGTTATCCTGCAGAGAGAGGAACTCTTCCATCTGGCACTGCACAGAGAACTGTTGGAGTTGTGGAAAACCTAAGAACAGGCCTCAGGAGAGTCCAGAGTTACAGTTATACTTGTCATAAATCAGAGATCTAGGATAAATGTTGCACACACACACACACAAAATATGAAAATATATCTGAGTGTGTTTTGATAAAGCCTTGGCTCAGACTCTCAGTATAAAATGATAGATTACTAAAACCATTTATTAACAGAGCCCAGTTTAATCATTCGTTTTGAATATAATATATAATTCATCCTGACTTTCATTAGTCATCCAGCATTTACATGAATCCAATGATTGGCCTTCGGTGGAGATATAGTACTAGTAATGTCCACTCATTAATCAACCGTTTGGCCCAGGAAAAGCTCCTGCGTCCTGTCCCGGAGGCGACATTTTTAAGACGTGGCCTCAGCCCAGACAGTTATTTGGGTTTGATGCTGTAGAAAATGAAGTCCAACAGAAAAATAAGTTGTTGTGCAATGGTTTTTAAAATAGCTAATAATCAGTTAGATTACATTTCGCTTTGCATCTGAAATTAGATTAGCTGCAAAAGCAACCACTTCCATATGTGGTTTGAACTCCAAACCATCCTCCCCCTCGGTTTTTCTGTGACATGCGCACACTAATAAACACACATACACAGTAATGCTGTTTGTCGGTCTCATCTCACGCTGTTTGAGTTAGCCTCTGACCTCTGACTGGCTGTGTCATGTTGGATGGACTCCTGGCCCTGCTGGTCCAACTAGAAGGCTTCCAAACATCCAAACCGTCGAGACAAGACCCAAGTGTGTTTGTTTGCACGTTTGTGCTTTTGTGTGTGTTTGTGTGTCTTGGTCAGTTGAGTAGCTTCCACCCGAGAACACCCTCGGAGTAAAATCTGTGTTAATGACCTCTATCAACAAAGAAGTAATCAATAACACGTATTGCTCAACGTATCTTTAAAGGAGAAGCGTGAATGCAAAAGAGCAACTCTGGTCTTTAGGTATGTGGTGCATTTCCGTGATACATTAGCATTTAGTAAAACTGAACATATTTTTTTCAACAACAAATGCAAGTGTATATACTTGTTTTTTTGTGAAATCCTCTAGGATCACATGCCCTATCAATATCATAGATAGTTTTGTATTCGGTGGTGACTACAGTTAGCTATGCTTGCGGTTAAAGACACAAATGCCCTGAACTAGCTTAAAACGTCAGCAATGGGGCTATTCAATTAGTAACGTTTGTGTAGCTCAAATGGTCGAATGTTGTTAAGGAAGGAGGTCTCGGTGGTGACAAAGCAGAGAACTGTCGGTTCTTTCCCAGTATGGGGCCCGCGAATTGTCCGCGAAGGACGCTAAACTGTTAACAGCAGCACGTTTGGCGTCAGTTACCATGGTGCTGTGACCCAAAAAGAAAGTCCAATTCAACTCGATGGCATTGCTCACTGGTTAGTGAGTATAAAACAGACGAGTGAAACAAAGTTAAGAACATGCCGCAAGCTCCCTCTACACCTTGCATGAAAGATTGCCAATAGGACTGTCTGGTTGGCCCCTTTCCTAATCCTTTGCCTGGGGTCCCTGAGGGGTGCACCATTTAGTTTCCGACTCTCCCACTCACACACCTGATTCAAATTAAAGACCCAACGGTAAGTTGTTTACATCCATAAAGCGTGCAAGTGGTAGTGTAACATTTGAATCAGGATCATTTTGATTTTGTTAACTTGCAGATCTTGATATCTGCAAGTTCCGAGATAGCGTGCACCACATTTTCAATATCAATGTCCCAAGAAGCTATGAATAACATTGCAAACAACTTTCTGAGACCCCTTAACTGTTACTAAAATCACACATTAGCTAGCACATTTTAGTTACTAAAATCAGCCACATTATCCTTCAGAAATGTCTATAAATGGATTCGGATAGCTGTTCAATATATCGGTGCGTCTCTGATCTGTTTAACATAGCCCTTTTTTGGGGGTTTGAATGGCGTTGGAGGTAACTGTGGCTTTTTGAACAAAGCGGTGGATTGATCTTCATATTTTTGTGAGGGGAGGGCACAGCACTTTATCATGACATTTTCCTTTGAAGTTGATCAACAAACGTGAGGGTTTCTTGTGCAATAGAATAATCTCTTTGTACCTTTGTTTTCCCAGACAGATAAATCAAAGCACCCCCTGCATTAGCATACCATGTGTCCCAATACAGGAACTGAAAGTCCCAGTAGCCAACTGGGAAAACTAGCTTTTATTGCTGAGCATCTGGTAAGTTTCTTCTGGTGAGTGAGCATGACCTAGGCTAACGGAAAGAAGGATGTTTTAACAAGGTTTAAAACACGCCTCTTGAAATGTAAAGGTGTTACCGCGTAGCAAAATTTAAGCTACCAGCTTCTAAAGGTCATCACATTTCATCAGTTTACTATTGGTTGGTTTAGTTACTTTTTTGGTGTTAAGAATGAACAAAAAAATTAAGTAGAGGTGTAGCAAACCTAAAACATCAACAAGCCCCAGCTGCAATTCATTGTCCTTATTGCTTGCTTGTAATCCTATAACAATTGAAAGGCCAAGTGCTTCATTTTGACAACACTTCTTTTAAATTTTAAAGTTCAAATTTTTATATCACAAATACAATTTCTGTTATAGGCATTTTAAGAGAGCATTTAATTTTTTCCCTGATAGACCAAACAGTTACTTTCTAAAATCATATTACAGTGTATACAGTTAATACATGTGGATGTCCGTATTTAGTTTCTCAACATCTATTAAAAATGATTGGTAGAAGTGAAGAGGGGATCACTCTTTCAAAATATCCTGTTACTGTGTAACAAACGTTTCACACAAGCATGTGCCCACAGATAAATGACATTTTCTAATCTAATGATACCTAAGACCCTATTAAAGTCAACTAAGTGTTTTCATAAAGGCATACATGAACAATTTTCCTTAGACCTTTTCAATGCTTGAGTCAAAATGAGTTGTAGGTCCTGGCCAGTGGCTAGTGTTAAACTATTAGCATTGAATGCAGCACCTCAACCATGCTAGTGTTAAACTATTAACATTGAATGCAGCACCTCAACCATGCTAGTGTTAAACTATTAGCATTGAATGCAGCACCTCAACCATGCTAGTGTTAAACTATTAGCATTGAATGCGGCACCTCAACCATGCTAGTGTAAAACTATTAGCATTGAATGCGGCACCTCAACCATGCTAGTGTTAAACTATTAGCATTGAATGCGGCACCTCAACCATGCTAGTGTTAAACTATTAGCATTGAATGCAGCACCTCAACCATGCTAGTGTTAAACTATTAGCATTGAATGCAGCACCTCAACAAGCACCAGCTGCCACACTGCCCACCTGCTTCAAAATCAGTCCTCACTCTCCTTAATCACCAATGCCACCACTACTTAAACCTGGTGTAATTGACATCCCCCTGCCTCGTGCTTGGGTGCATGGAGCTTAACTGTGTGTTACCAAACAAATTGCATCATCTTCACTTAGCATAACCGCGAGAAGAAGGGGAGCTGCATCAACTTAGATTCCCTAAATTAAACGTATAACCCTTGGTGAGTATTTTTGAACAAAAGAATATATGATTCGGACACATTAAGGTGATATACACATGTGATACTGTTTTTCTTCTAATCTTTAGTTTTTGTTTTTAAAAACCAAATAAATATTGACTTCCCCAACCTCTCTATCGATTCAATTTTAATTTTTCTGAATCAGGATACATTATCTCACACAACCTCAGTTTAGTGGAGGACAACGTTAGTATGATCAACAATTACGCACAACTAGAGTGGTTGACTCCACCCCCACTTCCTTCATCATGTCTGGTTGACTCCACCCCCACTTCCTTCATCATGTCTGGTTGACTCCACCCCCACTTCCTTCATCATGTCTGGTTGGCTCTGCGTCTGCCTGCTGCAGAGGAGGAGAGCGGCAATGCATTTCACAGTCTGCAGAAAGGGTCATTGGCTGCCACTGTTCTCCATTGTCATCCTCCATGATTAAGCGCCAGGAAGCGGTGGGAGGTATCATCCCTGACCCCTCCCACCCCCTGAGTCATTGCCACTTACACAGTTTCTTTCCTGGTGCTGTAATGTTCTGCGACCAGGCAATGTGAACAACTGTACATCCATGTATGTTATATACACCCAACTATTCAATATTATAGACACAGCAGCCATTTGTATGTAGTTGTATGAAAACTGTGTGCAGATAGTGTGAAGTCTGCCCGTAAGTGTTTTAATGCACTTAGTGAAAAAAACACAACCGGAAAGGTTTTTCGGTGGCCCTGCAAAACCATGAATAGTAACATGAACACAGCCGGCTGCTATGTGGGCTCCCGACAGCATTAAACCACCCAGGTCAGTCCGGCGTTAGAAACGTTACACCGTCGCAACCGCATCCGGCTAGTGTTTATAATGGTGTTCACCTGGATCCTGAGACGGAAGAGAACTCGTTTTGCGAGCCTGCAGGACAGGGTGACCTAAAGGGTGATGACCATCCTCATTGGGGTGTGTTACAGTACAAAGGGGGTAAATCCCTCTGCTGTAAGCAAAGTAGACTACTGAGCACATGCTTGTATAGCAGCTAATCAGCTTTACCCAGGCGACAGAGTAATGTCCTTATCATGGGCAGCGCTATATTTAACTGCCACTTTCTCCCTCTTAGTAGGATAACTTTGCCCTGGTCCCCTTCCACCCTATGGATTACCATCCACCCTAATGCCCCCTATGGGACCAAAGACAAAGGAGAAGGGCTGTAGCGTCGTCATGTCATTGGCGTGGGGAGAGGCACCCTAGTTTCCACTCCTCTGGGAAAAGACAGAAAGACAGAAAACAAGGGCACCGAGGAGACGGGTATAAAACTGTGGGGAAGCAAGGGGGCACGTAAGACAAGGGAATACTACAAGTGGTCAGCAGGGAAAGTGACATCTGGATGCATGTCCTGGTTCCATTGGTGTGACGCAGGCCCGCAGCTAATCCCTTATCATTCCTATCCTCTACTTTGCTCCTCGGCCCCTGCTCACTGGGGGGGGGGGGGTGAGGCTTTTGCCGGGAGTGCCGAACGCCGAAGCCGGTTTCCCCCGGGCACCTGGCGTGTGTCAGGCTGGCTGGTGTCTGACGGACGAGCGCAGCGACGGACGGCTGTGTGACGTCTGAAGCGCTAAATCCGAAACATGATCAGCTGGACGCGATGCAGGCTTCCTGGGCCGTGACGCCGTAGGAGTGATGTCCAAGAAAAGCGACGTCACCGCTCATCGGGTTTCAGCGTGTTCGGTGTCCACTGGGATTTGAACGTTCTCTTGAGGGCTGTTGCCCCAGTGGAGCTGCTACTCAATGCAGTGCGTCGCGATACGACTAATCTGCATTTAATGTAAAAATTGCATGGCCTTGCTTTGGGAACAAAATGCAATTGGAAAAGCTGGCAGAATGATTTTTCATCTTTACCATGAGGATGTTACCGAATAGATTTTCTGTCACCTGGCTAAGATTTAGGGGCCATCACAACATTTTAGCATTGCTAGCATTGCCTTCTCCATAAAAGAAATAGACATAATTAGAAAACTGAAAGCTACAGTTCATTGATACATTAAAAGGATTAATCATGATTGGTCAATACTGTATATATAATTTATTGGATGCTTAAGAATGTATACCAAAGTAATTGACTACAAGATGGCATAACACATTTCTTAAAAATGTTAATGACAAAATCTTTAATCTTGCACGTGTGCTGCTCAAAACATTATTTTCAACTCTTTGACCAAACCCATATTCGATGACAATCAAATCAGAGAGTATACAACAATAAGACATTAAATGAAACTGAGCACAGACACCATCTCTCTTGGAGAATATAGTAATGAAACATACAAGAAACCCCACATTTCGTATGAGTGACGTCATTGACACCTGTGAGTCTTCATTTTACTGTATACGAGTCTCAATAGAAATAACACATGCTTCCCGACACGCAGACAAAGAAACCACAGACACACAACACACACACACATTGCATTAACACTCTCTTTAGAACCTCTTGGAACGAGGCAATCATGAAAACAAAGGAATGAGCCCAACAGCACTGTACCTATCTCTCATAGAGAGACTGGTGTCACAATAGGAGATCTGAGCCAGGTTTAATAAATGTGAGGTGTCCACATTGATATGAGTTACAATTACTCAACATGTTTTCCACCACAATATTTTGCACCTGGTAAATTTAGTTGAGAATAAAACATTACATTTGCGTTACCTCTATTATTATACTTCTCTTACTCTTTTATTTTTGTTCATTTTTTCATATAGCATTTCTCTTCACTGGTGCAAATACTTACAGTGCCATTCCACGTGATTTCAATTACTTCCTGACTGCAGCCAGGAACAAAACTAAAATTTTCTGTGTATGTAACCATGAGCAGAAGTGGTCATAGTCTGGCCTTTCGGATCTGTATTCCAAAACATTGAAGAGATAGACCTTCACCCATTGTGAAGGACCCTCCAGACCATGAGATAAACATGTTAAGAAGAGATTTTTGAAAGCATACAAGAAGAGTTCTGAAAGGGTTTTATGGTTTATTTGATGTGCAAAAAAACAGGGAGATGGTGTTTGACAGCAACTACCTGTGTGTACCTAAGCACTACATCCTGAGTTGAATGTGTATATTTTTTCATTGTTCGATACAACCAGCTGGACTGTGTGTATAAGTATTTTCTTTTTATTTGTGGACGTTTGTTGCAATATTGCTGTTAAAATGTAAAGAATTGTAAAGGTTTTGTTTTTATTTCAACCAGGTTTGTTAGCTTTCATTTTATGTCAGTCAGGTATTAATACCCTTCTGTGTGTATATAATGGGTTAACTTTGAATTTTTGAATATTTTGGCATCCATGTCCCAATTTGTTTTTTTAAACTAACCTTCTGACCACTTCCACCATGCACGGGGATGTTTAAAAAGTGTCTTTAAAAACCCAAGTGCTCTCAACTTCATACACTCTCCTTTTGTAACACCACACATGGAAATCCCATACAAATGAACATCACAAATATCACTAAGAAAACAGCAGGGGACAATTCACACCGTGTGAACCCAGACACACACACAATGCCCATACACTCACTCTGAATAAAATATCACTAAAATCAAGTTACACTTTCAGGCCCATCCCTCTACTGTATGCTCTAAAATGTATGCTCTGTTCACAGATAGTACAAGTGTGCTGCAGTTTAAAGGCCTATTTCCCAAGCTTTGTTCACACTGCATGTCAACAATAGGTTGATCGAAAATGCTTTTTCTAATCCATAGTAGAATCCCGGGTGTCTCAACTGCAAGTGACTAAATAAGATGTGTGTATACATTTGGCTAGATTTCCTTAGAAATAAAGTGTGAATGTGCATAGCTGTAGGCTGATTGGTGGCACTGCTTAGTGCTTTATATCTGTACATTCTCTACCAAGCTACAGACCGGTGACAAATAAAAGGACAAACCTGAATGAATGAGTGGAAGAACATAACGAATGCCGATGCTTTCGTAATGACTAAAATGTGCTATAATGCTGAGTAGGCCCAGTTGACCTCCATTTTGGATCAAGATGGCAAGAGGGAAAAGATGTGAAAAGAAGTGACTAAAAGAGGGTTCCTCATTGGGGAAGGGATGGCAGGAGCTTCAGTCACAATGACTGCTCAACAAGCTAGTGTTTCAATAGGAACAGTGACTAAATGTGCAACTGCATTTAAATCTGTGGGACACTTGTTGGTAAATAGGGTGGTAAATTGTGGTTGAAAGTGCACAATAAATGACTGAGATGCTCTGGGCATTACTGTAATGTGTAAGTAGAAAACAGAACAGCAACTCTTTCCCTGGTGACTGAGAATGTCGATGCAAACAAGAACCGTCCATTAAGAACAACACACAAAGGTATATTATAATAGGGTTGCAGTGCAAAACCCCTCATTTGAAAGGTTCTCACTTTAATTTGTCACCCTTCTGTAAGTAGACAACATAAATGGCTGTTATGAAAGTTTTCCAGTTGCTTTGAATGTTTAAAATCACAGTGTAGGAGTCTGATTTGTATCCACCAATGAACTTTGTTTAGAATATGGTTTGAAATTTAAAACTCCTCATACCAAATATAATAAATAATACATATGATTCTAACCGGATATGGAAATAAGGTCTCACTTCAAACTGCCAGTGTGAACAAGGTTGTTTTCACTCTGCCTTTCCCTCTCTTCCTTCAATTAGTTTATTGTCTTGGGAGATATGAGTCAAAGTTTCCAAACCTTGTTCAGTAGGAACTCACGCTGTGTCCTGTTATGGTCCAAAATAAATCTCTTTGTACACAATGACACCACAAACCCCCTAAACGGCCCACTGTCATTTGTCAACAACAACCAAGTCTAATAACCAAGTTGATTTACCAAAATATAACAACCTGTACACATGTAGGCACTTAAACCAAAATTGTTCACATATTGCATTTTCTGTGCATGTTGTTGTTCTATTTAATCAACTAAAAGATGGGTATTTGAAAGACAGATATTTGTTCCATACACAATATCCAGTTCTCTTTAGCATTGTTTGGGGCAATACTTTCTTTTCTCACTTCTTGTTTTCATTAGTCAGAGAATGGTCAAAGTTCCTTATAGCCAATCAGGAATTGTCCAGAACTTCCTGTATTCTCTGTCATCCCTTTACTTCACTGCACACTCTGTGTGTGCCTTTGACACGGTTTGCTGTCTCAGAGTGCCACTGTTCTGTATGCAGATGCGAGTACAATGTAGGTAAGAGTGTTCTCAAGAGTGAGTAAAACAAAAGTTGTCGCTTGTAAAACCATGACTGTTGTCGCTATGGACATAGTCCGCTACGTAGTTTCACTGCATCGTCAGCGCTGGTATAATTCAGCCCAGGGCCTGGTGTTCCTGACTCTGTGACGATTCCAAGGAGGCGGATGCCTCACTTTAGGTCAGCCTCCTCCTGGCTTTCCTCCTTTTGCTTTCCTACTCCGTCCCCTGGCTTCCTGCCCAGAATAAGTTTTCTCTTCAGGGTGAGAGACCACATCCAAGTGGCTTCCCCACGCTCCGCCCTCCCAATCCTGCTCGTGAAGCCAAACAAGCCCTCTCCCTTTCTCTTCCCCCTAAGAACAGGGGAGAGGAGCCGCCGTCACGCTGTGACCCAGCCGCTGTTTAGGACGAGAACGCCGCCCCCGCCTGACGGAGCGGACGAGTCCACGTTCAGTTGCAGGGCATCCACGCGGTGTACATGGGGTGGTGAGGAGGCGGGCGGTGCGACGGGTTAGGGTGCTGTGACGCAGGGTACTGCGGAGGCGGGTACTGCGGAGGCGGGTACTGCTGGGGGGGGTACTGCGGATGGGGGTACTGCGGATGGGGGTACTGCGGAGGGGGGTACTGCGAGGCCGGGTATGTCACCTGCGCCACGTAGTAGTTGCTGAAGTTGCCGTCGGCCACGTACGGGGCAGGCTGGTAGAAGCAGGTGACGGAGGCCGCGTTGGGGATGACGTTCTGCTGGGCCAGGACCCGCAGGGCCAGGGAGGAGATGAGGCCCAGGGTCTGCCTCCTCTCCAGGCCCATCAGGCACACCGTGCTCTCCCGCACCACGCCGTGCAGGGTGGCCAGGTAGTCGTACTTCCGGTCCTCCAGGCCCACGAAGTGGTTCTGGAGGTACGACTCCAGCTTCCGACGCTGCTCGCCCACCCCCGGGAAGTCGATGAAGAACCGCGAGCACATGTAGCGCTGCAGGAGCTTCATCTCGGTGCCCGAGGCGGCGCGGAAGCCGCGGACCAGGAGGTGGCAGTATTTCAGCAGGCCGCCGCCGCGGATCTCCTCGGGGCTCCTTGTGCAGATGAGGCGTCGGCGGAGATGGTCGAGGGCGGTGGAGAAGTCACCGTAGACGCTCTCGCCCAGGATGGTGGGGTGGAAGGTGGAGGCCATGGGGTGCTCGGAGCACTCGTAGAACAGGAGCAGGGAGTCCAGGCGGATCTGGAAGGAGTCCACGCTGAACTCGAACTGCCGACGTAACGAGTCCACGAACTTCAACTCCACGTTCTTGCCTCGGTTGTTGGAGAGGGAGATCAGGCTCCAGCGGTCCGAATCATTGCACACCTTCACCATCTTCTGCACGTAAGCCTCCTGAAAGCACAGCGGCACAGAAATAAGGAAACATCTCTGCAGCCATGTGACTTCTGCTCATGATAATGGCTCTGAGAGCCTCAGCCACGTTCAGCGATTCTCATGTGGTTTTGAGTGGATGGTTAGGAGACGGAGACATAATTACAACTAATATTTACACTGGAAATTCCCCAGGAGAAGAAAAACCAAATCCTTTCGACTGTTGATTAAATTGAGAATTGATCACATGCAGCGCGGTCCAGAATTATCTCAGCCATTAAAGATTAGCAAAAATCACTGGTGAAATTCAGGACCCTGTTGACATTAAATGCTCCCCAAGAAAAATGATTTCAAGTTGAATTGTTTCGGTTGCATATATTACAGTCTATAAACTACAAGAGGTGCTGTAGCAAAATGCTTGTTTCTGGAGATAAACCATGCAAAAAACCTTACTCTAAAACAAAAATGCAGATACAATCAAACTGTTTATCCAAATGATTTTGCATTCATACCAGTCCTAGAATTTGTAGCTAATGTCCAGCAGTGACATAGTACAGCAGCGTGGACTGAACGTGTGTGTGTGTGTAGTTGAATATGTGCGTATATTAAGTGCGAGACGTGTGTGTGTGGTTGTTGATAACATGTGTGTGATTGAGGATGTGTCAGGTAAATTTGTGTGAGCTGGGATGTGGGTTTTCTGTGTGAATGTGCAAAAGGACACAGTGCCGATTTGAGAGCAGGCCACCTGCACGACAGAACAGTCTGACGTCCTGGGGGTGGAAGCTTCATTTCAGTATGTTGTGTTTAGGAACTGTCTCCTTCTGCTTGCGTAGCTGCTCAAAACAGCTTACGGCTCCAGCGAGGACCTCAGCCAATTAGCATCGGTGTGAGCAGTAAATGTACTGGAGGGACAGGCAGCATTTTAGAAGGAACTTACCACCCTCCAAGACCCACGCGAGTTGTGTTCATCCCCGCTGCTGCACCAGGGAGGATGCGTCATGAAATAACCCCATCAAACAAACACACGTCTCCATAATCCACAGCAAGCATGGGGGAAAAAATATGGTACTTTATAAAAGCCTTGGTTTCCTCTACCAGAAGACTGACACTGCCGCAAGTCTAATCTTCCGGTTAGACAACAATCTCAAACCCACATCAGAATCCACAATGAAACTGTTTGTGGTTTATGATCATACTGTCAATTCCTGATGCATTCAGCTGAATTGAGGAATCACTGGCAGCACGAACACAAAATAGGTTCACTTATTGATAATGGGGCATGTGTGATTGTTACTTGTTTAAGATGCCAATACCTTTATCTCAATGCAATTAATGAATATTTTTTGCATTGAAAGGTAAGTAATCTCCATTAATTGGTATGCTGGACATGTGCCAAAACTAAAACAATGGGCTGAGTTGCCGTCTATGCAAAAAAGACAAAGCATGCCCGTCTGAGTGCATGACGGGCTTCAAGATGGACGATGCATACCAGTCGGTGTGCAGACACTATATAGCAAAGGGGCGTGTGCTCTGCGCAGGATGAGCCTTACCTGTGCACGTGCCTGGTCATGGGTAAGTAGGTAACCAGGTAACTGAGCGGATGGCCTTCCAATTGGATTAGAGTGAATCCTCTTGGAAACCACTGATTCTACTATCCCTAGCCTTATCACTATGCAGGTTACAATTCAAAGTAGAATATTAAATGCACCGAAGGCCTAAGAAAAAATATTAACGTATATACTGTGAGGATTGGGTATATCTGTCATTTACATGCTCTTGTAGGGTGAATACTCGGGGTGAATAAAGATTTGGAACACGTGTTGCATCCTCACACAGGAGCCTAACTTTCACTGGCTAGATTGCAATGCATGTCCTGCTCAACTAATCATTCACACATTTGCGCAACTAAGCTTAGAGGTTCGAGACATCTTGCATTAACCTACATTATGCATCCAAAAATTATCATATCAAATGATAATAAAATGTGTAATACCTTTAAAGTCACAGGTGTAATCTTCTCCTTATTCACTCCCTCCGGTAAGAAGTCTAGAAGAGCGTCTAGAACTATTTCCTTAACCGTCTGGAACTCCAGCTCGTCTTTCATATTGGCACAGAAAATCAAGTCCAGATCCTTCCATCCCAACCCGCTGTCCTCGTGGAGAACGTGGCTTGCTGCGGAGCCGTTTAGGCGCACTTCCCGGACACGAATCCCTTTCTCTTCCATACGACACCTAACCACTTTGACAATGTCCCGCGGCTTCATCTCCAGGGTTGGGAAGTTCCAGCGGCCGTGTATGGGGATGGACCCAGCCAGGATTGTGTCCAGGCGCTGCACTTGTTCCCAGTTGAGCACGCTAAGGTTACTGTTCTCTCTGTCCACAAGAGAGTCCACTGGAGTCGATCGTCTCGAGTCGACTTTCTCGCACATATTGATAAGAGGTAGATATGAAAATGTAGAAGGAAAAAGTGCAGCCTTTTTTGTGAGATGTCTGTATCAATATGTATCACAATTTGAACATACGACACAAACGTTTTCCCCACTTCTTTGTTGCTTGGAGTGAATCCAGGGTTTAATCTTTAGATTGTTGCGCTGCTTGAAGCTAGCTGCCCAGTTCCTTCTCTAACCAAACTTCAGATGGGTTATTACTTGATTGCGGAGCGGGTCTCAGGGGTTTGTCCAGCAGCTTCGATCACTGTCCCGTATTCGTTAGCTGTGCGCTTTCTCTTCCTTCTGGGTCGCCATCGCCTAAAGGCGCGCCTGTCAATTAGCATTGATACAGAAAATAGTATTTTCTTTCTTAATAAGTTGTATACCGACTGCAATCAGAAGCGCCTTTTTTTTATTTAAACACATTTCAGCACCTCTCAAAGTTATTTTCCAACTACGTTTACACGTAGCAGGTATTGCCACTCTTAGAATGTCTAGTCAGCTTTTACGCATCATCGAAACCGCGAAACACGTACATACACATCTTTATCACCTACCATTCACAAATAGTGTGTATAGCTGTCACTTGCTGGTCACATTTTGACAATGTTTTGCTTGATGGCAGTGCGTCACGATACAGAAGTTCCGCGCCACAGATGCATGTGGGTTTTGGAGAAATTGCTTTCCCCAGCGAAGCAACGGCGGGGCGTGTTATGAGTGGCAGCTCATTCCACTAATCGCTGTAATCGGTGGTTTCTGGGTACATTCCAATCCAGTACAATACACTAGTCACTTACGCCGATCAGAGGTCAGATTTTAGCTTTGCGTTTCATTCCCTATTGATTTATGTTATCTGGGACGAAGGAACCCGGATTCTAAATGGCTTCATGGTGCAAAAATTCAAAGGAAAGATGTTATATAGAAGTAACCCCCGTGGCAGGATTTTGTACATAAAAACGATGTGTATGTCATTTTTGTATTATCATGTATTTTTGACAAATTCAAATGTGCACATAATACCCTTAATATTGTGTCAAAGAGAGTTGATGTTTTTTAGTATTGTATTGTACACGTCTATGCATGCTGTTTACCACAAAATCATTATGAAACATAGTGTAGCCAGTATCAATTCATTAGTTGGCGAACAGTGCCCCTCAATTGCACAGTTTCTTCTATGATAGTCAAGTATAGAGCAATTCCTTTTAAATGGCTTGCTCAATGGCAGATATACAGATTTTCCACGTGGTCAGCCAGGGGAATCCAAGTACCAACCTTTTGGTTTTTGTCCGCCCCCCCAAAAAAGAAACTTGCTGCCTTTGATCAAGTTTGCTCAGACCCACCCCAGGGGAGGAATACATTTAGGGAGTGTTTGTAGGTGTAAATCACCATTGGCTGTGTACAGGTACAGTATCTAAGTCTAGTGGCCATAGTGTCAGGTTAGGCTACTTGTCACTCAGAATCATTAGATAGAGCCTGAATGGTCTGCCTGCGTCACCGTTGACTAGCCCATAAACCAGCTTACGGCAGCTTACTCTTTCTGTAAAATAACCCACACCCATACATACAGACATACACTGTAACATACACACAGCTATACACACAAACACTTTCTGTACAGTAACATGCGCACCTAAAGTCTCACAGAGTTAAACTGTATTTACATTAACATACACACACCTATACACACAGGCTTACACAGGACGGTAGCACACACATACTTTTACTGTCTGTACAGAAGCACACACACACCTATACAAACAGACTTGCACCTTATGTACAATAACACACACGCTTGTACACACAGACACTTCATGTACATGTACATTAACACACACTCCTACACATAGAGTTACGCTGTACTTACAGTAACACACACACGCACACACATACACAGACCTACAAAAACCTTGTGCTAGTATCATGACCAAACCTGTTTCTGGTTTAAATATATTACTTTGTTACTTTTGTAAGCATTACTTTGTTGTCTCTTTTCTCCAGTTAAAAACAAGACATTTTAGTCTTGACTGTATTATTTCAGAATTAGCTACTCATAAAATAAATTCACAACCAAATGACTTGCAAACATCTTACAGAGGGTATTGGTACTGTTTTATATATAAACATTCCACCTTAACTGAATTATACTAATAAATACTGAATTAATTCAGACTTTCTTTCATGTATTCCAAACAAATATTTCAGTGTTAAACAAACCATGAAATCCATATGATATATTCCCAGGATTGGCTGCCGTTTCCATCCAGACTGTCTGTAAGGTTGTTTTGCCAGACGTGTACATTCTAATAAATGAAGATACTGGTCAACGTCTGAGGGACTCATCATGCAGTCGGTTATACAGTAGTCTAGGGGATGAGAGGTAATATTCCAGCTACGTGCTTCCTGTCCAGATTCTACATAGTTTCATACACACAGAAGGGAAGGGAGATGGCAGCTGACTGATCTAAGCCGTTTATGGAAGCAGATTTCTACCAGAATAACAGACGTCTCTTTGAAGACTACCTGCCCTCCTTCACCATTCATTGGCTTTGTCTTTGTCCCTCAAAGAAATTTGCAATATATATATATATATATGCAGGACCATTCAAATGAATGGGTGTGTCCAAACCTTTTACCAGTCTTTTATGTCTATAAAATAAAGCAGAATGCAATGCAATACACAGCATTTGTAATAGGTTTCAGGGCCCATTCGACTATGAACTTTGACACTGCTGGTGGATGACAATCTGCCTCTGAGCCCTCTAGGTAAATAAGCGATATGTACCAGTCGTGAAGTGTGTTTTCAGTTCAACACAGTGCCATTTTACCTATATGCTTAAGCGTTCGCAGCCATGACCCAGGCCGCCATGGCTCAACTCACAGGATTTAATACGTGGTGGGGCGTCATAGCAAAGCAGATGAGGCTGTAGTAAAGCCAGTGACAAAGCATCCACCTCTGCCCTCTCCCCCGCTCCTTACCGCTCTCCCCCCTGCTCTCCCCCTGCTCTCCCTTCTCCCTCACCTAGTCGTCCTCTGGAAATTAATTATCCGATTACCATGAGCCTGCGAGAGCTGCCGTCAAATCTCCTCCCCTCCTCCTTTGCTCCTCCCACTCCCTTCCCTGCACCCTGCCTTGACCTATCACCACCCGCAGCAGCTAATAGGTTACGTCAAGTGTGCTTGGAGCAGGCCTGGAAAAGGAAGATGCTCTGAGCCACGGTGCTTAATTGATGCTCATAGACATGGAGCGCTTAGAACCCAGTAGGCCGTATACATTATGAAGAGGGAACCGGCTGCTGACCTACATGTGCACACATGCACTGCATGAGATCATGACCCAGAATGCATTGGTTCTGAAACAGTTGAGGAAGTGCTTGTTGGAGTGGTGTCCTGTACTGACATTTCTGCTCTTCATGGGGATAGTACTTTGTAATGGCACGTCGACAGCTCCAGTTCTGGCATACGTGGAACTGCAAGCAAGGAAGTTTGGTGCGTTGTGTGCGAACGAACAGACAATGTCTACTCTACGGGTTGTATTTCTATATCTCTGCTCCCCTCCGTGGCTCTAGTCTTAATAAGTGACCATGTAAGACCCCGTTTGACCTTTTGGAGCACGCTCAGTAAGCCACAGCTAAATGGCTCCGTTGGTGCTAATGAGATTCACTGACTCGCCAAAAGAGACTTCCCCCATCCCAGCAGGACTATGTAACGGTCTGCGTGTGTGTGAGTGTGTGTGAGTGTGCGCATGTCTTCATTTGTGATTAGGTGACTTTCCCAAAGTCAGAAGAACTCGTGGATACCATCTGTATTGCTCCACATGCAATTCGAAGGACCTTTTAGCTGCAACTGCTACTTAACATTTCCTCAGTGACTGAACCGTAACAGCATGGTGCCAGCAGCTGTTTAGCATTCCAACATTTGTTATGACTGGGGAAGCCTGTTCATGCCACAGCGGAGTGATTGCCTAATATCCTTGGTGAGTGTGTTGAAAAAGGACAGATGCCTGATAGCTGCACATCCACTGTCTACTGCAGCTACCGCCTGTCACCTCTACAGTCCGCAGACGTGTGACACTCCTCTGGTTCTGAATCCGGCACACACACACCCACACACATAATGGTAACGGGCTGATCGCACGCCAGACACACAGCGACGCGCACGCCCTCATAAACAAACACAGCTACACGCACGCCCTTATGAACAAACGACAAGTAGACTCGACGCCGAGACCCAATCAGGCTGTTTCCCTCTGTTGTTGAGCGAGCTTTCCTGAGGACTTCCATTGCCACTGCGACATAAACAGGAAGTGGGCCATGCTATGTCAATTGGGGTGAGAGAGTTGTGACTCAGTTCCTGTTTAATTCTCTGGCCGCAGATGTGATCTGCAGATCCTTATATAAAAAAAAACATGCACACATCAAGGGACGTTCTGTAGCATTTCCAAATGATTCTGTGTTTTTTTAACCTTCTTCTGGGGGTTAGATGTGACTGCATGAAATATATACCAGCATAATCAATTACTGTTACCTAAATTTGCCTCCATAAACAATTAATGAGAACATACATTATCATACTGGCACTCTGTTGGGCTCAAACCCATAGACAGAGACAGACAGAGAGAGAAAGAGAGACAAATACAGAGAGAGCAATGCATTTGGAGCTTTAGATACACAAATTGGCTCGAGAGCTACTTACAAAACTACTGGTTATAAAGCACCGAAATCTTCAATGTACCTTCCAATACCCCACAAAGCCACACGCATTGTATTCACTCCTTCACACAAAAGCTGCTATCAGATCTTGTACTCGTCTCTCTAAAGTACAGCATAGACCTGGGCAGAAAGGAAGGCCTTCAGGACTGTCTGGTCTTTCCGTTTAACTCAATAAGGAGACATCAAACCAGGGCCCGCCCCAGGCATACACAACATGAGTGGTTGCTTACTACCACTAGGGGGCGTCCGACTGCCAGGGAGCCCCCCACTCAAAGGGAAGGGGGGACTGTACCTGATATTTTGATCAGGGTTCAAAAAGGCTCGAGCCGGCACTGCATCCAACAATAAGGTACCATTCTACCATCTGCTGGAAGTAACTACCTCAGTCCTTTCAACAAGAGACTTTAAATGAACGAAGGCCTCCTATCGAATGCCACTTCCTTTAAATCACACTAGATGGCAGTCTGTACACATTTACAACAACCCCTGCTGTCTTCACCTGCACCCTGTAAAGGTTGGAAGTAAAAGAATGCTTGAGCTGTTTTAAGTGCTCTCCAGTTAAACCTTCCCGTCAAACCCCTCCAGTGAAATTGTGGGTATTTTTTATCTTTCAGTCAAACTTGCTCTTTCAGTACGTTATTGTCAAATTGTCAGCTTGTTGTGTTTTTCATATTCATATATTATGTTCATATTAGTCTATATTAGTCTATATTAGTCATGGGAAATATCCAGAATGTCCCACAATGGCTTTGATTTTATGAAAGATGGAGTTAGAAAGAGAGGAACATAAGATGGTTTAGGTCAAATATATCTTTGCAGTGTCCCGGTGTTGTTGTGGGTGGAACCAAACGCAGACATTGTTTCAAAAGGAAGTGGGGAATTTAATCCAGTACACAGGAAACACTACAACACCAACCGTAAACGTATAAATGAAATGAGCTGAATGTATCAGCAAAAACATAGAAACGAAATACAAATAACATGTAGCGTATTCACTTGAGAATGAATTAAAAGAAGACAAACCGTGCACTGTTGTGACATGCACAAACAATAAACCACACCGGGTGTGGTGACAAACTAACCTAAGTAGGCTCCCCAATCGGAGTCAACTGAATGCAGCTGCTCTGACTGGGGAGCCCACAGCGGCATAGAGATGGCTAGAGGCCTCACAAATAGTCTTGCCCTGAAATGGCCAGGGGCTCGCAGCCAGGGCATGACATGCAGTTTGGAGTTATCAATAGAAAATGTTTTACGCTTATTAAGCTGTTGTTATGTTTCTTTATTTAGTGCCTGCAGGCTACTCACACTACACAATACATCCATATAATCCCACTAATCACTAATAACACTACTGGAAAAACATACATAATAACCCACTAATCACTAATCACACTACATCATACATACATATTATTCCACTAATCACACTACATGGAACATGCATAATAACCCACTAGTCACTAATTACACTACATCATATATACATATTATTCCACTAATCACACTACAGGAATCATACATATGACCCACTAATCACACGACATCAAACATATTATTCCACTAATCACACTACATAAAACACACTAATCACTAATCACACTACATCATACATACATTTTATCCTCCTAATCACTAATCACACTACATGAAACATACATATTAAGCCACTATACCCTAATCATACTACATGATCCATTCAAACAAACACACTTATCACAAATCATATTACATGATTCAGACATACTGTCATAATGATCACTAATCACTATACAGGGTCCCGGGTTTTCAATAGTTTATGATTCTTCCTATATATAATCTGTCTCACACTATGAAGCAGGTTAGCTTCTATTAGAGATCATTCTACATGTAGGATGCTAGTGTGTGTTTTATCCACCCATGGCCTGTTATCAAGTTCAATCACTCTCAAAGACTCAGGAAGTAAAAACTCTGCCTATGGCTCTATTCATTTTAAATTAATATTTCTAAGTGATATTAGGACTTTAAACTGTTTTTTTGTTTCATGCATGGGAACAATCTCGTTCTGCCTCATCCGGAAGCCTTTAATAACAGGGCAACTTTTTGTCTCTCCAACCTGCATGATTTCAATTAAATCTCTTTCTGCCAACAGTCCGCTATCTTGCATTTATGTTTCACTCTGTTGCAGCCACTGGCCTGGAGGGTATTATGGTGGGAGGAAATGCTGACATGCACTGTATCTATTAACAAATGTGGTCATTATATGGTCATTGAGTCTGAGCCAGCTGGTTTGGAGTCATGATGGGACCACCACAGCTCTGTCTCTAAACAGTGAATTGTATGATGACTTACAACGTGGCTTGTGGATATTTATATATGTATATAAATGCATGCTGTCTGTATTGCTGGCTGTTAGAACAGTCTGCTGTTTTCTGTGTGGGTGAATATTAGAACAGTCTGCTGTTTTCAGTGTGGGTGAATGTTAGAACAGTCTGCTGTTTTCAGTGTGGGTGAATGTTAGAACAGTCTGCTGTTTTCAGTGTGGGTGAATGTTAGAACAGTCTGCTGTTTTCAGTGTGGGTGAATGTTAGAACAGTCTGCTGTTTTCAGTGTGGGTGAATGTTAGAACAGTCTGCTGTTTTCAGTGTGGATGAATGTTAGAACAGTCTGCTGTTTTCTTCCTGGAGGGCCTCGCCTGAAACAAACACAAATGAACCAATGAATGACTACTCTTCAATTCAATCCCCCCCCCCAAAAACAAAGTCATCCCAAGTCCTCTCTGGGTTGCCATACTTTCATTATCCCTTTATATGACTAACCTGTCCTCACAGCTCATCACCTCCCACCAATACAGACATGTCAGATACACATACTGTACATATTGCCAGCAGTGTGGATTCACAGGTTAGGTTTCTCACCATATGAGGAACAGATTACAACTTCAGGTGGTGAGACTGAGTTTGCTATGAGTATTCAGGCTTTGATAGCGGTGGTGGATGGCGCACAGTGGCTAGGACAACCCATGGTTGTGGCAAGAGGTTGAGCTGATGTTTCAGACTTAATGGGTTTAAGCAAAGCTTGTCATCTCTTTTAGCCATCGTTCAGGCATGTCAAACACTCCCCGTTAGACACAGCAAACGCCTACTCCTCCTGTCACCAGGAGACACAAGGCTGACCAAGGTTTCGGGATAAGGTTGGGTTTTGGGAAACAAATGGGTATGGTTAGGAAACAGCGGTTTTTAAATGGGAATATTTAGGGTTTTCACAAGGATAGTGAAATGAAAAAGTGTTTGCGTTTGTGGGTGTATTCTGACACGTGTGTACCTTAAACTAAATAGGGATAAAGGGATATTTCCACAACATCCTGACAACATCCTGACAACATTCTGGAGAGGAGAGTGTGTTGACGACAGTCATTCCTGTTCCAAGCAAAACCCATATGTATCCAATAAACAGGTCTCCCATGTTCAGGAGAGAAACACAGCCAGAGAGAAGGCAGTTCATGTCATTCAGTACGTACACGTGTGTAACACCATTCATTCTGTTTTTAGTCACCGTACTTCACTAAAAAACGCGTGGAATACCATTCATACAATTTGAGGTGGATCACCCATGTATCTGTCTACCATATCCAGACGTTTACAAGGAGTTACACGCTCATAATGTCTTTTTTTATAGGGTTGCACAGCAGACACCTGCCCATGGTTTCTTAAAGTGACATGTCATTATAACCTATGTTATAGTATATAACTATAAGAAAAGAGTATATAACTTCAATAATCCATTTACAAAGGCAGGACCTGGTCTTCTGTGCCACTGTTAGGTAAGGCTACTGTCTTCCCATTAAAGGACCAGAGCCTGCTATTGTTCTTTTGTACCTAATTTTGTTCCCCCATCCGGTGTCCCAGGTCTTAGTACGACACAACAGAGAAACCGGCCTCAATGTCCAGAGTTGAGTTTGAAGGTAGGAAGGAGGTTCCATCTAATATAACAAGACCAGCAACGTGTGTTTTATTTTGTTTTTCTTTTTTTACTTTTTCAAAACCAAGAGCATCTCACAAAACGAACAAAACAGATGGGCTGGGAAAAGAACAAAATCTTCCAGTCCTGAATCTTGTAAAACAAAGGAAAACAGAAATAGACATTAAACTACTACAGCTCCGGCTTTTCCTGTAACCAAATGGGAAGTAAACAGACTTGAGCTCTTCAATATAAAGCGATTTGCGCTGGTCAATGAAGTCAGAAGAACAACGTCTGATGTACTGGTTTAAACGTTGGGTCTTCTCTCTCTCCTTACCCTCCCATAACTGAAACAACACTTTAATGACAACCAGTTCAATTAACTACATACTTTTTTAATGCATTTGAAGAACTGTGAAATCAGCTGAAGCGCATTGACAAACACAACAACAGATGGGTATTGAGGTTGTTGTAAGAAAAAATGATTCAAATAAAGCTGTGGGTGTGATGATGTATTTTGATTGTAGTGTGATACTCTTTCTGCATGATAGCGCCCTTGCAAAAGAAATGAGTCAAGTGTATTGTGCTGCAATTACAGCTCCCAAAATCTCAAAGTTTTTTGCATTACTGGATATACACACAAATGACCATGCTGTGAACATTTCTAAATGTGTGAGCACTTCTAAGTGTTGTCTGCATATTTTTTTCTTGTCTTCTTTACAGTTGCATTTTCAATAAAGCGTAGCAGACCGTCCAAAGGATTGTTTAGGGCTGCTGAAATAATTGAACAGAAAGACTTTGAGAGGGCAGTCTTACAGGCATGCCGAAATAAAGGTTTCCAAAATATATTTAAAGTGTGGTAATATTTTCCAGTTCAACATTCCTATCATACACATTTGGCTGCATTCTGGATTGATGTTTGACAGACTGGACTCAAAAATAATTGATCATACCTCTTTTCTGGCTTGTTAATTTATCGTATTGTAATTAATTATACACATGTCGCACACAGTCTCACACACAGACACACACTCACACACACACAATCAGCTGCCTCTCATCCTCCTTGGTGTCCAAAGGTGAGTCCACTGCCCTACTCAACATAATGGAAGTAGTAGTTCTAGCCTGTCGACAACAAGCGCGCTGTGCAGTTGAATGAGTGACACGCAAAGGAATGTGGGGGTATGGATGTTCTAAAGCAAACTAGTTAATATACTAGGTCACACTGATTGGATTTGGATGGAGTCCTTTACTCTGCCTGCTTTGTTAATATGTACCGGATGATTCGGGGAGAGGCTTCGCTGCTGAGTCGGAGAAATGAAAGACGCCGGATAGAGAGAAACAGAGTGAGAGAGGGAGAGTAAGAAAGAGGGTGTTTGGGGTACAGATAGACAGAAAGCAGAGAGAGAAAAGCAGGGGAGTAAAAAAGAGTTGTGGTCAGTTGTCTCTGTTTAGCCGGTTGTCTCTGTTAACCAGTTGTCTCTGTTTAGCCGGTTGTCTCTGTTAGTCGGTTGTCTCTGTTTAGCCGGTTGTCTCTGTTTAGCCGGTTGTCTCTGTTTAGCCGGTTGTCTCTGTTTAGCTGGTTGTCTCTGTTAACCGGTTGTCTCTGTTTAGCCGGTTGTCTCTGTTAGTCGGTTGTCTCTGTTTAGCCGGTTGTCTCTGTTTAGCCGGTTGTCTCTGTTCAGCCGGTTGTCTCCGTTAGCCTGTTGTCTCCGTTAGCCTGTTGTCTCCGTTAGTCGGTTGTCTATGTAAGCCAGGGTAATTGACGTGAAGCCAGCAGTCGTGTAGTAGGTAAGATTTCTACTTGGGGAGGGATGAGAGAAATAAAAGGCAGCAGGGAAAAGAAGAGGGAGAATGAGGACATGGAGAGAAGAACTGTGGAAAAAAGAGCTGGGAGAAAAAGGAGCTAGGAGAAAAAGGAGCTAGGAGAAAAGGATCTGTCTTGGATCTTCCAAAACAATGTCACAAACATCCCTCTTCTCTGTACAGCCCCTTTTCTCCTATTCTCACTTTCTCTCCTTTGATTTCATTATTATAATTGTATCCCACAATTTTCTTTATTGGAAGCGCTAGTATGAAATAACTATTACATTAATCAAACACCTCCAATAGGTGAGAAGTTAAGAACCCTTTTCAGACATGTTGCCGTAGGGTTTTTCCTGCAAATTCTGTGTGGGTCAAACTGAGATGGGAGTGACAGAGAGTATAGAGAAGAAAAAAAGAATGTTTTTGAAGCTCGTCTCTAAAGCCACATCCTGACATTGAAACAGTCATGACACTAGAGGCAGTTTTTATTATTATTTTATACATTTTAGTTTGTAAGCTCTCAAGTGTTTACAACACGGTTAATCCTGAGGACATTTATATTACTCTGCTCACACTGGCAAACATATTGAGAATAAAACGTTATTTATTTATGGTCTTGGTTGCTTTGTGAATATGTTGTGTGTATAATGATGTTGTTTTCGGTTTAGAGTACAAAGGCTTGGTTTCTGTATTACATCATGGATACACAACAAACAGGATGTTATTTGTTTATGTTTTAGACACCAGATAATTGAATGAACTGGTTCACGCAATAACAATTTTTGACTTTATAACAGGGGTCTCAAACCGGTTCCACGGAGGGCCGAGTGTCTGCAGGTTTTAGTTTGTTCCTGTAAATTGGTTCCAGGTTCAGACCTAAATAACCAGATGAGGGTAGACCTAAACAATCAATGACATAATTAATCAATCAAGTACAAGGTGAGAGTGATAATATTAATGTATCCTTAAATGTGGGGTAAACGATCTTGCATGTCTGTCAATACAGTTTTTTCAATTGCTAACATCGATCAATACTGAAGCCACTTTTTAAAAACACTTCACACAGTTGGCATTACCAACAAGCCTCTTGGCTATACAGTTAATCTCATCTCCAGAACTCACTCAAACCACCAAAACACTTCATACAAATCTCAAAATAAGCTTGCTCTTCCAAAACTTCACACATTATCACTCATAACAAACTGACCAATAAAACCCTCACAACAGGGTTAGCGTTACATAAAAGATGACCTTTTATCTTGTCAGTTCTTCAAATTATATTTTGACACAATTCAGTGTTTGATTATAGAATATAACTCACTGCATTCATGTCATCCAATAAAGACATCTGGTCATGAGGATCATGACCACTCTCATTTATTAACCTGCGGTGTGTTTGTTTCAGGTTGAATCCAGCTTACAACTGCATGTGCAGTTTGCCTGGCTTCCATCTCCATTACTCTCTAAAGAAATCAGTAAATCCAGTTTTACAGTAGTTTACATTATGCATAGATGTGTATTTACTAATATTGAATAGACATCTTACCTGGACATGTTGATAACAGAGTCCTTTCACAAATTCAACATTTCTTTTAAAGGGTACAGTGTACAACACTTCCAATGCAATCAGTTGTGTGTGGAATAATTGTATATCCTGCTAACATTTTCTATATTTCAATCTGGATACTGCAGAAATGCACAACAGCTGCTATCATTCTGTTTTGAGTGTGTTTTGAACAGTTTTTGGGAACAGGTTGTAAGCATTTGAAAAAACATGTGCAGCGAATATATAGTTTTGCAGGAGGTGGTGTATGAATGAGAAAAGAGTTCATGGATTTTGCAGAATGTGGTAATTGAATGCATTTGTGTGAAAGCAATGAAAACGTATTCACAGTTTGGTCCACATACACTTTCTGTTTTACTGAGAGTTTTGACAATGTGACTCCAGTTGTGACCAATGCATGTTAGCAATTGAAAAAACTGTGAAACATCTAAAAAAACATTGATGATGTGGAGTAGGCACTGATAGCCTGCTCTCAGCATAACATGTAGAATTTGCATTATATTATTTCATGTTGATTTTGACAAAATTATCAAATTGGCACTGCCCTTGAATTGATGTTCAAACTTGGACCTGTGTATACTGGTGCTGTACAGCGGCCTTGCTATATGTCATTGCTTACATTCATAATTAATACATTAGGTAGCGGTGCTCTGGTGAAATGCCCCTTTAGAAAACGACAATCAACACTCAGTCCATCTGCTTTGCATTGAAGATCCAGGATTTTTATTTATCAGCTTGCATATAGCACCGGCCAATGAAGTCTGAGGTTCCCCATGTCTTATATCATGATCTACCATGGAAAACCAATCAGTGCAATAAACAGCTGGTAAACATCAGAGAGCATACTTCACACAAACACACACACACACACACACAAACATGCACAAACACAGTGAGAGAGAGAGAAAGTTAAAAGTAGTTCATTTAAATATTCATTCAATTCACACAGATATAAAATATAGAATACAAGATTGCATAATTGTCACCAAGCTTGTTGTGGTAACTGAAATTATATGGATTTGGACTTAACTCTAACTTATCAAATCTTTCTTAAAGGGATGCACGTTTATATACTCTAAAGTGAGGAGCCACTTTTATGTCAAAGATAAAGGGATTTTTAACTGCTCTGAAATTGAAGTCGTATAAAAGGAGTAGTGATGTGGGATGACTTTGTGTTCAAAGCAGATTTCATGGATGAATTACAGATTCAATTCTGGCATTCATGCTTTCACATACTATGTGAGTTAAGTCAAATCAAATCTGTAGATTTAATTATCAACAAAAGTAAAAGAATATATTTGAATCCTGGATCCCCTGTGGTTTAACTCAGACTAATCCACAGTTCACTATTTTCCTGCGATTCTTGCCCTGCATTTGGGAGGATTGAGTCTTTAAAAATGTATTCCCATGCCTCATAGTGTAAAAGGATGATGAAACCAGAGTGACAGAGGGACAAACAGAGGAAGAGATCCGGCATTCTTCCCGGTTGTTTGTATTTGCCGGGTGGCTCATGCTGCCTTTCCCAAGGCCAAGAGGAGAACCAGGCAGGAACGCAGGAAGGAATACAGTGGAATGACTTTCCCGTGGAGACGTTTCAGTCGTTCACTGCCAAACACTCCCCCACTGTCTGAAATTACGCCGTTTTTCACTGCAGTGCATCTGACAGTTTATCCAGATTTATGTCATTATTCCACCCAAATAAGACTCAGTCCCTGCTGCCCTTCTGTTTCACTGTTTACACGTGGCTTTCCCGATGAGGGTGTTTACCGTGTTGGGAGTCCCTCGGAGTTCACCACACCCTGCACATAAGACCGCAGAAAGTTTAAGCTCGGAAAATAATCTATTTCTACTATGATACCGTATTCACATATTTCAAGTTAAGGTAATAAGGTAGGATAATAAGGTAATAACATGAATAATTTGACTTTGACTTTTTGGACACATATGGATACATACTGTGAACTCCAGATGTATTCGGAAAGTCACGACTTTTTGTATTTTCTTTTGGCTGTGCATTCCATCACTTTTGACTTATTTGGTATTATTCTAATTTGGTTCAAGTGTAGATTTGTCCGTATCAGATATGCAATTTAATTTTACGGCCATACTTTTTTTGGGCTAACTAGTATTCCCTTTCAGGCCGTCACTCTCTATGCTACCCTCCTACTTGAACAACTGTTCAAGTGAACCTGCCATGGCCCATGTATCCGCCTCTATGTTCAGGCTAATGTCCGGATTGGTCCATTTGGAGCCTACGGTGTACATGTCCCTGTTGTTTCTCAGAGGGCAGTGTCCGGATTGGTCCATTTGGAGCCTATGGTGATCATTTCCCTGTTGTTTCTCAGAGGGCAGTGTCTGGATTGGTCCATTTGGAGCCTATGGTGGACATGTCCTTGTTGTTTCGCAGAAGGCAGTGTATGGATTGGTCCATTTGGAGCCTATGGTGATCATGTCTCTGTTGTTTCTCAGAGGTGCTGTGTCAGTCCTTGTCTGCTGTTTTCCCTTGCTGCTGTTCCCCATATGGGTATTGGTGAAGTAACTCAAGAGCCCGGACTTGCTTACCAGTAATGATAATTGGCACAACTAAGGTTCCAGATGTTTTTGTAGATGACTTTGGCCATGTCTTTGGTCATTCGTGATTGAGGTCTTCTTTGGTCTGGCAGGCCATTTTCAATAGCTGAGCTCACCAACGTTTGATTTTTTGGGCTGTATCTCTGATCCGTGTTATCTGATCTACCTCATTATGGCCAGCTTGACTTGCACAGACACTTATTTGGTCCTCATGCTGTTGGGCCCTAAATGCAAAGCCTAGAATTGAGGCTGGACATTGGACATCTGCCTTGTGCACTAACAATGCCCCAAAAAAAAGACTTGCCTAATGAATACCAGCTGCGAAGTCAATTGTTTATATACGTTTGGACATTAACACCGCGTGCTGGAGTGAGAAGCACAAAACACAGATCTGTCCAAATACTTCTTAAGTGTTCACTGTACATGGATGAAGGGATCGTTTAGTCAGCCTGATTTGATCACTTGGCAAGAAAACTCAGTTTGCACATTCATCATTGCTCCGGCAACAAAATGTGCCTACGTATGGTTAATGATGCGTATGTACTTTGTAAGCCAGAAGAGCTTCAAAAGACACATGTGTTCCTGAGAGCCCACCAAGACCTAGGTAAGGTAGGTTTTTACTTTGTAGCTCCAGTCTCAACCATTTCTGTGTTTGTCGCAAAACTGTCTCGACTCCTGGTACTCTGGTCGGTGAGCTGCACACGTGACAGAACTGCCTTGTGTGTTATCGAGGCGTTCGCCTTCCTTTATCTTCGCTGCCTTTGTACCGGGTATTACTTGAGATCAAAACTCATCCGACATGGATGGTGTGGTGAAATCCCCAGATGTAACCCATCTCTGATTCAGAGGACACATATTTTAAACATGAGATCAAGCCACCAGATGACCTGGCGGTCTGTTTGTCTCGCGGGTTACATGCCAGAGTGACAGCGGACAGTAAACACAACAACAGCAAAAGAAAAGGACCGTTATCATAATATCTGATGCGTAAAACAGAACATAATGAACCACGCCCAAACTGCACTCACACCCACACACATAGAATGAGGAGATAAAAATGAATCCTAGCAACATCTGGAGTTGATATATAATGACTCTTAAGAAGCCATGTTTAGATGGATGATGCCAGTAGATAGTACATTATTCTGCAGAAAACAACATGGTAGCTAGTTAGACTGGTGTAGTCAGACATCCATGCACACTAAATGGGTAGTCGTTAGGGTTTGGCTCGACTGTATCGGGGTTTGGTGGCCATGACTGCACAAGATTGATCTTAAAATGCCTGCTTCTTTTTTTGTCCCGTGTTATCCTCTGAGGGGGCTAGGTTCTGAGTAAGCGGTGTAGCGGCCCCTGAGGTTCTGATTCGTTCAGGGACGTCTTTGTCATCGCCTTTTTGCTGAAGCAGCGGCATTGTTATTCGGTCTGGATTTCATTATTCTCTCATTGTTATTCGGTCTAAGTTTCATTCACTGGTTGACTGGGTCACCTAGCACACACACTCCTGCCAAGTACACGAGGCAAACTGCAAAATATAGTCCTCACTTGCAGGTGGAGTTCCTACTTTCTGAGGTTAGAAAGTGCCGTAACATGACCAATAAATAAATAAGCATCAATAGCGGCAATGATTTAATAATAATCATCATAGTAATATTGACGTCTTCACGACAACCGCTGGAGGCCCTGTGGTCTTGTGTCCCCATCCCAGGCCGTGAGGTAGCTGGTCAGGAAGCTCCGCAGTGTTAGTATTTTGACCGGATAGATTTATTGGCAAACAATTGCGATTCTGATCCACTGAAGTCCTTGGTTATGTGGACACCGCTACCGCAGTCCGTTGACGTGGATTGGGGCATGTCGTCTCCGCAGCTTCCTGAAGTCAACATCAAACGCAATCTCCTTGGTTTGCTGACGTCCAAGAGGAGCTTGTTGTCCTTGCTCCACAACGGTGGTTTTTGCGGCGATGAGAGTTGGTGTTGTGCAGGGGGGAATTATTTGTGGGTGAACAAAGAGTGGAGGAAGGCTGAGGACATCTGGAGGGTAACTGTCATGGGAATCAGTAATCTGTAATCCTCACAACCTGAGGTTGTGAGCTTGTGCAAATCCACTATGCATTTGTACAAGGTGGTATCCTAATCTAGTGGATCACGGTGACAAGATTTAAGTAAACAAAAACATCCTCTGGTCATTCATGGTTTTTGGTTAGGATATATTCACAATAATGATGGAGCTGAGCATACTTGTTCCTGACTCATTTATATTCGTGAAAATCAAAATGTCTTAAGAGAATGTTATTTTTTAAACACCCTCTGTCTGAAAGAGCAGGCCAAAATTCCTACTTCGTGATGTTACTCAGCAGACCCAAGTACACCATTTAGAGAAAACATATGTTACGAAATAAATAAAGTGCTTAGGAGTGACGTTTATTAGATAAGCTTGAACACACATAATCCTGATAAATCAATTCAAGTTACTGAACAAAATATAAGAAGAATTTTGGAATGGCTATGACTTGTCTTCCAGTGAGTTGACATACATCTTGCAACATGAAATCTCTTCTTTAGTCATTTATTTCTAAAATATTCTACAGCAGACACATGTTAGCAAATATTTTTAATGCCGATATCTGTAGGTGCATGTGTGTAGCTAAATAAAAACATATGATAGGTCTATGTATGTATTCCTGCTTGTTCTCACAGAAACTTGCCTCCTGGACCTTCTCCCAAGGCAACATCTCACAGGCCAAACATCTTTCCACCACTCATTCCCATTTCAACGTCTTGAAAGATTAAAACATGTTTGAATTTCTTCACAGGATTGAGTTGGGCTTACAAGTGATGTGACACATTCAATAAAACACATACATTGCTATAAAAGTAACACTATTACTATCAGACATATAGTATAACTCTCTACTCTGTCCTGTTAAATTGCTGGCACATTCTATGACTTGACCACCAAAACCATCCCCATTACAAGTAAAACTCTACAGGGGACAGGAATCTAATGCTGTATGTTACAAGACATATGTACTGTATAGAGCCCAGACAAACCACCCTATCCTCCTCCACCCGACCCCGCTGTAACTGCACCCGACCCCGCTGTAACTGCTCCCAACCTCACTGTATTTGAACCCGACCCCGCTGTAACTGCACGTGACCCTGCTGTAACTGCACCCGACCCTGCTGTAACTGCACCCGACCCTGCTGTAACTGCACCCGACCCTGCTGTAACTGCACCCGACCCTGCTGTAACTGCACGTGACCCTGCTGGAACTGCACCCGACCTCACTGTATTTGCACCTGAACTCGCTGTAACTGCACCCAACCCCACTTTAACGTCACTTTCCTAATGAAGCTTCTCCACTTCATGTCTCCTCGACCTCCCTCTGGCAAGAGACCGGCCAAAAAGGCAAAGAATGTGGTGCTTGGCACAGAGAGATGGAGTCACGAAGAATGAACAAAAGATTGAACAAAAAAAGATTGAAAGTTGAAAACCATTACTGTACTTTGGATGTAATTCAGTGGAGAACTGAGAAGTACAACAAGAAGAGCATTGACAGAGCCAGACTGGGGAGAAGAAGGTCAGAACCAAGAAGCGTGAGAGAGTGAGGGACATGATCCTGCAGATGACTCATCTTGTAGTAATACAGTGCTGTTGTCACTAGCCCACTAGCCACCAGACATATCCACCAAAACCAACAAGAACTAATTGCATCACATTATTAGCCTGGATCCCACCACACAAATCCTGTCCAACACAAACCCTTAAACCCTTCATACACGGGTCAAACTTCCTTGTCTGGATGAGTTCAAATTGAACATTCTGCATTATCACCCTAGTAGTTAACTAGTGGTCGTGATGCTTCATGCCGTACAGACAAGGACAAACAGAAGACAGCCCCTGTATTTCCCAAATTAATTTGGGGCAAACAACGTGCTTATTCATTCTCGATTGGCCGAACCAAACAATGTGTATTCCTGCAATGTTTGAAATAAACAAATAGTCATCACTGTGTGTGCATCAATCAATTTGTTTTTAACATTACGAATGGATTTCTGATTGTGAAAACCACGATTGCCACATTATGCATGCCAACTATAAATACTGGGTCTTTGTAATAGCGGTGCCATCAACATCTGCCATGCCCTAGTATCCAATATTATAGAAATGATAGAAAATACACAACTATTATGGCAGTTTGATGGAACATTCAAAATAGTTATTTTACACAAATAACACATGCAGATGGCAAATAAATGGCTTTTCGAATACTTAGCCAATGTTGGTTCTGTATTAAATCTATACAACACAGCTGGGTCAGTTTGTTTAGGTACTGTATATGATCAGAAAGAAAAATAGACTGTGAGTGACTAATGAAATGTGAAGAAAATTCATTTGTGTGAGTAAAACCATGTGGTTGCTGCAATACACATGTTCATTGATGGTATCAACGGTCCAAGTGCTGTTTACTGTTTAGGGAAAACACATCCCACTCCAGCTCAATATTTATTTACAACAATCAAGGAGCGGCAATTAAAATCCGCTGTGTATTTATTCAAGTGCTAACTCTTATTCAGTCATTTAGATATTCACACACAAAAACGTGTGTGAACATGTTTAAATTCAGTCTGTATTGGGGCAAAACAGCCTTTGCATAAGAACAAAAGAAAAAGTACTATGAATGGTATAGCACTTGCATTGAAGCATTATCTGGATCACAGACTGAATATAGAGAAGTCATCTTTGAGATACTGAGCCAGACAAAATCCAGAGATAGCCTACAGAAACAGTTCGGAAAACACTGACTCATGTCCAAAGAAAAATACAACAACACACAAAGCCATATGTACAGTGTTTCTCATGGTGAAGCTTGTAGTCTTCCCTGTATTAATAGTAGCGTGTGTGTCTAGACCAGGGGTGGGCAAACTACGGCCCGAGGGCCAAATGCGGCCCACGAGGCTGTCCCATCCGGCCCACGGAATGTAATAAAAATATTTTGTGGGGAATTAAAAAACCACTCACCAGCCCATTCTTATACATCTGAGTCAGAATTTAAACTATTTACACATTATAAGGGATCTACTGTACATATATAATGTATGTTTTCACTTTTTCCCTTTTCTGGCTTGCAAATCAATTATGATTAACAAATTACAAAAACAAATGTGGCCCTCCATTTCATTTCAAAATCCTGATGTGGCCCCCGAGCCAAAAAGTTTGCCCTCCCCTGGTCTAGACAGTGATATGAATTGACTCTCTCTGACAAAGAGGAGAGACAGTGAAATTAGAATGCTTGTAGACAGAGCAAGAGGGGGGGAAGAATTTGCTTTTTAATGCTTATTTGCTTTGATAGCAGTTCTCCGGAGATTTGAGGCTTCAAGAGAAAAGAGTCAAGCAGAGAGGCAGAGGGACCATCCCCGGAAAGAGGCCCGTTCTAAGACTAGGTCACTGTTAGAACCAAAATGAGAATTGGGGGATGTTTTATGATTGAGGGACCTTAAAGACCACTTAACCCATCCCGTTATCAGGGAGTACATTCCAGGCCCGCTCTGGCGCCACCTGGTCCAGTCTGTTGAGATCTACCAAGTCTAAACAAGTGATGCATTATATCTGGCTTGTCACACAGAAACAGAGAGACGTGTGGAAATGGAACGGCAGCAAAAAGTTAATATCCAAATGACTTCTACTTGCATGTATAGGGCACATAAGCCGTACACGTCACAGGATATATATGATACATCTTAAGGGATATACTACATAATGATGAATAATTTAAATAAATATTCACGTTTTTACGTTCCTTCAGAAGCAGGTGCTCCTTTTATTATTTGAAAGAAAAGGAGAATTAGATCAAAACAGAGCACTTCTAAAACCAGTTGTCTTTCAAGCACTCTGCAGTAGCCACAGAGATTCTGCTGTTTTGAGTGTTACACGGAGTGTGCTAATGACCAACATATGAGAGGGACTTTCCTCCAGACGTGAATTATTTCCAATTTGATATACGCTTGAAAACAGCAGCAATTCTATAGAAAATGTATTATCCTGGAGAGAAGATTTCGGAAACTACTTATAAAAAGTTACAAATCTGACCAAATTTTGTTGTTGTTTTTGTAGCAAAAAAATATCATACAAAAGACATGATGAGAACATAAATATAATGAGACTCATTTTAGCTCATGAGTCTACAGACCAATCCTTTTAAAATCAAAAAATATTTAATGGCTTTAGTTCATTGATAAATATGCTTTCACATTCTAAATAATTTCACCGTAAACAGATGAGAGACCTTTAGGCGGTGTTGAAATGCAGATCAGAATAAGTCTTCAAAGACTGGTAGATTTATAAAAGTAAAAAAATTGGTGGAACAAAAATTATCTCTTGATTTATTGAAGAAAATGACAAGAGTGCAAAGGTTTGATTAGTGGGACAATTAAATGCTCAAAATAGCACATGCGCACTTACATAACAAGTAAAATATGGTCATGATAGGAACAATTTGAGCTTAAAAGACTCACAGCATGAGGACAAGAATTCTCTGGTCTGATGAAACCAAGATTTAACTCTGAAACCAAAGTGTCACGTCTGGAGGAAACCAGGCACCTCCCATCACCTGGCCAATACCATCACTACGGGGAAATCTACAGGTGGCAGCCTAATGCTTTGGGAATGTTTTTCAGCGGCAAGTACTGGGAGACTAATCAGGATCGAGGGTAAGACGAACGCTCCAGAATACTCAGGACTTGGGTGAAGGTTCACTTTTCAATTACCCAAAGCACACAGCCAAGACAACGCAACAGTGACTCTGGGACAAGAACCTGGATCTCTGGGAAGATCTAAAAATGGCTTTGCAGTGACATTCCTCATTCAACCATACAGAGCTTGGGATGACTGCAGAGAAGAATGTGAGAAAACTCTGTAATGTAAAATAAATTGTAAAAGTGTAGATGTCTGAATCCTTTCTGAATACACTGTATGAGGGCGAAGGAGATTCATAATCAGCAAGGTTGAATCCAAATATCTACTTAATTGATGAAACATCCCTGAGAATATATCCTGTTTTATGGTGTTGATTAGGTGACAGTTCAAAGGCTGCCTGCAGAATCGTTTTTGCTGGTGTTCTTTACCTACCACAGACCTACAGCCAGCTGTCAGCAGGATCCATGAGTTTCTCTTGGTCTTGTGGGAGATCCAGAAAGTAAGAACTGTTCATTTCATAAGGTTCAAATACTGGATAGGCATGGAAATAAATGGTTTTAAACCGTGGGTTGGAAAAGTTACAAGAGAGAAAGAGGAGTTGTAAGGAGTCCAACGCATGTCACCAAAACAGCTTCAACACACGTCAAAATCAAGTGAAAATGAACAGTCTTACCACATGGGCGGGTCTAGATTCCAAGGTGCATTTTATGACTGACTGTTGTCAGTGAACTGAATGGTAGTCTAACAGAGGTCCCAACTCACTACTGATGAAAGCACACAGGGGTTAATGATGCAAGCTATTGCTTTACTCCCCTACATAATGATCAATATTTACATGTAGTAGTCATGTAGCAGACAGGTGCAACGTCCAGTAGTAAATACATGCATGTTTGCGCTAATCCGCTGTGGGAGTTAAATCTACAAACTTGTTGTTACAGCACCATGCTCTTACTCCATTCTCATCATTACAAATACCTTTTCTTTAAACCTTTTACTGTAGTTAGTTTTACTTAAACCATCCTTTCATTATCTTCACTATCAAAGTTATTGATTGATTAGTTGATTGACCAGGATAATCTCAGAATTGGACATTCATATGAACATAATTCAGTTTACCAAAACAAGTTTTGATAGGGTCCTATATAAATAATGTGCTCCTATTATGATCCACAATTTATTTCCTAGGATTTTATTCGGGGCACAGCATAAAACAAATGTAAATAAACAATGGGCCTTTGTTAACTATTCCTACACAGGAATTAAGGCACCTTCAATGCCTTAAAAGTCTGTTCTGTCTTCCTTTATTGGCTTTCACTGTCTCTGTACTGCGTATTCTCTCCATTAGAGTAATGGAATTGATGCACTGGTTCTTCAGATGTATACAACTAGTAAGATATCTGTCCATCTACATCTCAGAGATAGATGATACAATTAAGTAAATTCAGCACAGTAAATTTTGTATAATATGCATGTTAAATTAGGTGACATTACATTACCAATGTTTGGTATTTAGTCCTGATTGTTAAGTTAACCCCACCCAGGTTATTGTGCACAGCACATATTACCTTTAAACAACAGGCTTGTCTTTAGGGAGTATTTTATGTCTTTCGTGGATTTGAGCCAATGGAGAAAGGCTAAGTCAAACTACTAGTCTAACCACTGCACCAAGTGGCCATACTGAACGTAACATATCAAACTAAACTAACACTGGAGTGTCCAAGATTTAGGTATACTTTGGCTACGTCTAGTCTATGAGACCAAGTTGATCTGGCTCCCTGTTTATCTATAAGACTACCATACACAACAACCTAAAAATAAGCCAAAGTAAAAGTGTTTATTACCGATATTGACAAAAAGACCAAAGCTTCAGTCCTCAAATCTCGAAACTCCCCTCAACTCCACGACAGCTATGGTCAATAAAACAGCATAATATATTATGTATTATTTCTTTAGGGTAGAACTATTTTCACCAGTAAGCTGTACCTCCCCCGGTCGTGTTTTGGAACGAGCGCTCTTTTTTTACACCAACTTTTTTCACCAAGATCTTTCCAGCTTTCCATAATGCTGCATTTGTTTGATGTGCGGGTGACGATGGGACGCGCTCTTTCATGCACCAAATGGTTCCAGACTGGAGGAAATTAGCTGACTTCTCCAATCGAACGCTTGCAGGTATGATTAACCGTAATTTCAATCAGTTTACGTCACAGTCAATAATATATAGACAGGTGAGGCATTACTCGTCGTTGATCGTCACGTCCAGTTTGCAGTTACTATATTTACTATGCATTGTGTAATTTCCTATGAGTGATTCGTTCAAATCTTGACCATAATGACTATTGTTTTATCACCATATGCATCATCAGACTACAGCCAATATCCCAAAATTCCACTCATAATTTGATTACATGTATTAAAACATGTTCCGGTCACTATTATTTTTAATTAAGACAAGTGATTTCATCACTTTGTTTCTTTCGTGCTAATGCTGCATTCGAACATATAAAGGTTTTTTGCAAAGCCACGATAACAGGTAAAAACAAACCAAAAGAACAAACGTTAACATAAAACTGTAGCTATCAACATGATTTGATATAGTTGGAGCCAAATGCGGGTTGAAATAATATTTTGAATCAGCAAGTTGGTCTTCAAAACGTAACTATTCTAAAAGTTTTAAGACCTCATTACCAGCACCATCTACTGGTGAGAGCTGTTATTTCAAAGACAATACTTTTTGGTAACTTTCAAGCGTCCTCTGCTGGCCTCTTTGTATATTCCAGTCACATGTTTGTGTTTTTCTTCCTTTCTGTGTTGTCTTCCAGGCCTTTGTGAAGCAGTGTGATGGGACTCATTCTCTTGTGTCTGTTCCTCTGTGCCCTGCCTGTGTGCATTCCTACCCAAGGTAGGCGCCGTGCCCCGGATGATGGTAAAGGCTGGTCGGTGCAGAGGGTCCCATTGATTCTAGAAAGGCAAACCGTGCAGCTGCGGACCGCTGCGTTTGGGGGGAGGGATGAGCGAGCAGGCGGGAACGAGGGAGACGTGCGTGGGACAGAGTGCCCGGGGGCCTCCCCCCCTCCCGACCCGGTGGCCCTGGAGAGCATTCTGGGATACGAGACGCTGTACGAGAACGGGACGCGCACGTGCACCAGCGTGGCCCTGCGGGGCCTCAACGGGACCGCCTGGCGCGCGCCCTCTGGCGCACGCCGGAAACGGCAGGTGTACGGCGTGGATGGCCGCTTTGTCATCGCCGACGGCCACTTCGCCACCCGCTACCCGTTCTCGGCGGCGGTCCGGCTGAGCACGGGCTGCTCCGGGGTTCTGGTGTCCGACAAGCACGTCCTGACCGCGGCGCACTGCCTCCACGACGGGAGGGCCTACCGGGAGGGCCTCGGCGGCCTCAGAGTGGGCTTCCTACGTGGGAGGTCCGGGCGTGGCAGGCGGGGCGGCGGGGCCGGTCGGGGGGCGAGGGGAGGCAAAGGGGGGAGGAGCGCGCGGAGGAGAGGAGGCGACGGGGGAAATGTCCCGGAGGGGGCGGGAGAGGACGAGGCGGGGGAGCGGGAGGCGTGGGGGAACGGGCCGGAGCAGAGACGGCGAGATGGGGCGCGGAGAGGGAGGCGCGGGAAGTGGGAGGTCCGCGGAGCGGAAGGGGAGAACACGGCGAAGGGGAGGAGAGGAGGAAGGGGTAGGCAGAGAAGGAGAGGCAGTTCAAGCCGCGAACCGCGCAGCCCCGGGCCCGAGAGACGGCCGTCCTTCCGCTGGACGGGCGTCAGACAGGCTCACGTCCCCACGGCCTGGACGCTCACCGGAGACGCCGCCGTAGCCCACGACTACGACTACGCCCTCCTGGTGCTCAAGCGACCGGTCCCGCAGAAGCACATGGAGCTGGGGGTGGCGCCCGCCTCCGCGCCACACCCCCCGGGCCTCGTCCACTTCTCGGGGTTCGACGGCGGGGCGCCGGGGGGGCGTCGGGGGGTCCAGGGGGACGAGGTGGTCTACCGCTTCTGCTCCGTGACCGAGGAGTCTGACGACCTGCTGTACCAGCGCTGCGACGCCCAGGAGGGGGCGTCCGGCGCCGGCGTTTACATCCGCCTGAGGCAGGGAGGGGAGGGGCCTAACAAGGGGAAGTGGCAGCGGAAGGTGATCGCCGTGTTCTCGGGACACCGCTGGGCGGAGAAGAACGGGACTACAACGGACTACAACGTGGCCGTAAGGATCACCCCCCCCAAATATGCCCAGATCTGCCACTGGATCCACGGGGATCCCAGCAAGTGCCGGGAGGCCTGAGAACGCAGGGATCACACAGCGAGGCGACCGACCTAGCGGAGATCTGCTGCGTCTAATAGGGATCTACCGGTTCACAAGGAAGTCTACCGGATCTAATAGCGATCTGTCACTTGCACAGCTTCCAAAAACCGACTGAGAGATCGGTTGGAGGAATCGGATGTCATAGGACTTTGAATCAAGTAGATCCGGAATCATTATGTAGAGTTTGTTGGTCTTATACTTTTTGCTTCCGCACCATGCCTGTTGTGCTCGTAATGGGCTGCGATAGGACTTCTATCTCATCTGAATTCAGTACATTTCAGGGATCTGCCATCTCTACATGAAGAACAGCTTTGCTATGTGCTAATAATAATCTTAGGTGCTAGTAAATGTTGAATAGGTTTCAGAATATTATCTTCAGGGTCTACAAAATATAATTGTGGTCAGTACGCCCAAAACATACATTTTGTTTTCTGAAAATGCTATCAACAAAGTTGGTCAAATAAATGTTGTAATGAGCCACATTCCCTTATATTAAAAACAACCATTGATTACCAAAACCTTAGCAGTGGACTGAGCCTGTTCAAGTCTGAATAAATGCAGCAGACACATAAAAGATCAGTGTATTTGTAGTTTATTGCATCTCAATGGAAGTCACATGCATATGGGGGAAGGTTGATGCCATTTAAGAACCAAACAGCAATGGCTTCAACCAAATATAGAGCAAACATTGTTTTCACTGTCTTTTCATTTATACATTTTTCTTTCTCAACACTTTGTTTCACAACGGATTAAGATACAGTCACTTTAAAGGTAAACAACATAAGGAACATCCAGTGTATATCTGAGGGATGTACAGCCATTTAGTTCCCAACATCTCTAGAGCATCTACCGTCAGGAGGCCACTCAGTCGTACAGATCACTGCTCCATGAAGACCTCTGGTGGACGAGGCTGTGTCCCTATAACGTTTACAAACCTTGCCTGCTTCATTCACTCCGTGACCACTGATGGGTGTAAGGACTGATTTGGATTTCACTACCAACTACCATCTATTGATTCAATTCAGATAACTTTCAGTTAAGGAAATAACTTGAGTGGACGAGAATTCTTTGAAAGTATTCGGATGCAGCAAAGATCATGTTCACGTGACATGCAGAACCACTCCACACCAACAGGGAGCGCAACAGTAAATACTGGGAGTTTCCCTTCAATGCTGCCACCAAATACAGACAGAAACGTATTTACAAGGGAAAGCATTTTCTTAAACCTACAATTCATAGACATAAATAAAATATATGATACATTTTCTGTCAAAATAAAGATTAAAGAAATATATGTATAATCTATTGTTTAAAAATGCATAAGTCAATCTGAACACAGTTCATAAATGTTGCATGTAGCACACCGACAAAAAACAACAGAAGAAATAAAACAAAAAGGAACTGAATAGAAGATGGAGGTTGTCATTTGATTTGTAATCTCGTAAACCCAGAATTGCGGTGATAGTTTAAATATTTAACATTGAAATATTTCATAAAATATCAATATACACCAATAGAACTGTGTTATAAAAGAGGCTGATTGGATCAATGAATGAAGAGGTACGACTATTAGAATTGAATGATGTCAGAAACACAGTACAGATTTGGACTGGTTAGTGAATGAAGGTAATAAGCAGGGATTGGCCAGTGAGGTTTTACACACACAGAACAAAGTCCACGGTTAACAACACAGTCCTCGTCTGGGAAACGCGCAAGAAAACCAACACAGATCCACCATTCCCAGTCAGCTGATACGCAGGAGTTCCAGGATGAATTCTAAATACACTTGAGATTTTTTTCACTTCGTTTAAGCAAAGGATAACACACACTCACACACAGACATCCACGGTTTTCCTTTTCAGTACCTATGATACACATCCACAATTTGGGCTACGACATACAGACAGAGAGGAAGGCGGGGGAGTCACGGGGGAAGTCAGAGGGCGAGGGTCGTAGTGCTGATTGGCTGACGGGGTTTGGGGGCTGGACGGGAGGGAGACGGGCAGTGCACACATCCACGGGGCTCCGGACGCAACGGTGACCTCTGAAGAGACGGACGTGGACAGAAAGAAAGGGTTACCATGGCGTTAACACGCGACCGTCTCTCCGCGTCCGTTGCCCGTTGTCATCGCCAGGGAGAACTACCTCGGGTTGGGTTGGTCGTCCAGGCGTTCACATGAAGTCCTTGATGTTCAGGTCGTCCAGGGCATTCTTGGGGGGCGGAGGTCTCCTTGGGCTCCCGGTCATCCCCGGAGATCCCACCTGTCACGGGGAAAACGGTGTCAGGTTGGTGTGGATTGGCTGTGTGAGCGTGGGTTCACTCTGTGCGTGTGGAGGGGGCTGTGTGAGCGTGGGTTCACTCTGTGCGTGTGGAGGGCGCTGGGTGAGCGTGGGTTCACTCTGTGCGTGTGGATTGATTGTGTGAGCGTGGGTTCACTCTGTGCGTGTGGATGGGGCTGTGTGAGCGTGGGTTCACTCTGTGCGTGTGGAGGGGGCTGTGTGAGCGTGGGTTCACTCTGTGCGTCTGGATTGGCTGTGTGAGCGAGGGTTCACTCTGTTCGTGTGGAGGGGGCTGTGTGAGCGTGGGTTCACTCTGTGCGTGTGGAGGGGGCTGTGTGAGCGTGGGT
>JACXGK010001267.1:42113-73924 GCA_016801125.1 Novumbra hubbsi | reverse complement strand
CTCTTCTATCTCTCCGTCTCTCTATCTATCCATCTCTAGCACTATGGCTCTTCTATCTCTCCGTCTCTCTATCTATCCATCTCTAGCACTATGGCTCTTCTATCTCTCCGTCTCTCTATCTATCCATCTCTAGCACTATGGCTCTTCTATCTCTCCGTCTCTCTATCTATCCATCTCTAGCACTATGGCTCTTCTATCTGGGATGGGAAGAAAATGCAGGCTTTGGGAGTGTGGGCCGAGACCAGACAGATGGTAGACTGGACACCTTCTCTCTCTACAGAAAACGGAAGCCTCTGAGCAGCTTTTGTCCAGAATCACTGCTGCTTCGGTGGGATCCGGAATTGGCCCCACTAGCCGATCCCCAAAACCATTTCAAACCACCGGCCCGGCAGGATTACCGCTTGCGAGTTTATTCCGTTCATTTTGTGGTGACGTAATGCCATATGCTCACGCCTGTAGTCCTGGATTGAAAAGGGGTAAGAGTCCCGACCGCTTACCAGGTAGTCATCAGGCCGGATCCCAAAGAGCTCCCTGAAGTAGCGGAAGGCCACGGGGGCGTAGGTCTTGAAGCGGAAGTCTGGGAAGTGGTGAGCCGGAGTCAGGTTGCTGCCTTCGCTAGGGACACGAGACGGGCAGAAACACTTCTAGACACGGAACAACTACATATAGTGGACCTTTCTGGTGTAAATAATGAATGTCTTTCAATCAAAACATCACAGAATAATCTGATACAGGCATGGCTGAAACATCTATTGTTTAAACGATATCCCAAGTAAGTGTGCTCTCCTGGTGAGGTAAGTTACTTACCTAGGGAAGAATATGCTTTCCACTACATAGAAGTCCTGCATTAGAACATCTCTCTCAGGCTTGGAGCTCAGGTTGCCCACGGTGTAGCCAATGCCCAGCTGGATGGCACCTTTCAGGGCAGAGGAGGTGGTCTGGGGGCGGACAGTGAGAAACATGGTCGGGGGTTAAACCCAGAGCCTGGTGAACTCGCATGAATACAAACGCGGTCTAATATTCTGGCTGCGGTGTTCGCTCTCTCTCTCCGAGGAGGCCCGTCCTCCACACTGAAGAGGGGAGAGTCAATTAGGTTGGTTATGAGACATAATGGGAGTGCTCTGCTGCGTCTGTTCACATTAAGTGGAACACACAGACAGAGCAACGTCCATCTCTGCTCACAGCGCCGTGTGCCAGAAGAGCTGGTGCCAGCGGCTTTGGATTGTTCCAGTGGGATTCGTCTGTCTCGCTGTATTGAAAAGGAGGACACTGTAGCTTCCCCAATCAAACGGAATCGTTTTCCGCTGCACCATGTCTGCGGGGTGTGGGGTGTGGGTAGTCCAGGCAAGTGTCCCTACGGCCTACCTTCTTGTAGGTGGTCTCTCCGGATGCGTCCACACCCCTGTGGCCCATCCTCTTGCCTTGGCCCGGCAGGCCTGAGACACCAGGCAGCTGTCAGGCAGAAGAGGGAGCGTGGTGCTTAACAGATCACAGTGTCATAATGTACAGTTGGGCAACACAGCTACCGGAGCACTGGTGTGAAGTCTGCACCTGCTCTTCCCAATGGGGAACGACACAAAGGACAGAATGAAAGGGGCACGCTGAGTAATAACGACAGAGACACGGTGACAGTCATGTTTTCAGCGTTCACTCCCTTTGTCTTCCCCTTTGAAAAGAACAGGTGCACACCTTTGGCACACGGGGCTCAAGCTTAATGCATCTGCCGCTAAACTTGGAGTGGACTGAGTGTCCCTTTAAAGCCCTAGATTCAAACCCTCCCAGATTACAAAGTCAAATAGCGAGTGGGCACTTCTCATCATAGGGGCGGAGTGTTAAATGGGAGGGGATTATAACCCTGTCCCACGATGGCAGTTATAACGGAGCGTCAGCACACTGCTGCGTGAAGGGTAAAAACAGACACCCCGAGGGTGGACGTGCTGGGGATCAGGAAGAGGGGGGGTGCGGTGTGTGGAAGAACACAAAGCAAAGGAGCAGGGATTGATGGGTAGGCTCCCACTGAAGCTGGGGGGGAGTGTTAGGGAGAGTGTCCAGGAAAAACTCACAGCTCACTGTCATACAGGCTGAATACATGAATACAGGTAAGGGATAGAACCTCACCTCTGTGATGTGAGCCTTTCTAGCAGAACAGTCTGAAACAGAGAAAGAGACAGTTAGTCCTATGAGGGGCTCCATTACCTGACAGCATTTGTTTAGGTAGAAACCAGGAGAAATCCCACACGGCACATATTTCACTGTTAATAACACAGTCAGATGACAGTTGGAGGCAGATAGTGCAGGAGTGCTGGGCACCAAGCATCTCCCCAGCCCCGTTCATCCTGCTGGTACACTCCCCTCCAATAGCAACATTCCATTGAGTCACGCGATATGTAAAAAGAGAAACATCCACAAGAGGAATCAGCGGCTAGCCATGTTCTCCCCAGCCAGCCTGAAATAGATCTATAATTGTAGCTAATTTACCCACTCAGGATAATGAAAACACACCAGAGGCACACAGAGATTCCAAGGAAACATACCGCCACTCAGTCAGTTCACTGTGACAGGTTTCATATCAGATGACTAACAGAAAGACAGACTGACCGATTGACATTTAAGTGTCAGCGCTCACTTCAACATTCTTATGATTAGTATGGTCTATTGAAAATGACAACTGACAGTAAATGCTTAATTAAAATGAACTGTGACCTTTCTAATGGCTAGTGGACAACACAGAGAGAGAAGCTGTGTTCTCTCCCTCAAGCTGCAGAGCAAACGCCTCCCTCCCTCCCATCCCATGGACGTCCATGTGACAAGGCCTTACAAAAGCTGCTCCCCTCCTCACACTCTCCATCTCTCTCTCTCTCACACACACCGTTCTGCTGAGGTACCAGCAAATCCAAACCCGCTGATGCTATCCTTCTACAGGCAAGCAGGAACACTGATTAGAAAGAAAAAAGACATGACATTAAAGCCTGTTAAATCGGAGAAAATTGACAGACGTTATTAGAGAGATGATCGACCTTGTGACTAGGCAAATGTCAGGACTTTTCCTCTGTTTCCATGTCCTACGTTAACAGCCCCATGTGAACCCTTGTGAACAACATAGCTGATTCTCCCTTGTACCTCAGGGTCTGTCTTTTGACCAACTCAACCTGTACACATACCAAACACACAATCATTGTCACCATAAAGGGCCATCAGTAAGTCTAGTCTTCTCATGTACCATCAGTGGAAAAGGCAAGTATGTTGTATAAGCATTGCTAATGGCGTTACTAGCAGGCTCGTTTATTACCTAATCTTGAATATTCATTTGTATCAGTAAATTGAGTATTATCTTGTTTGCAGGAATTCGATTTGATTAAATGTTATTTTCTTATCCTCAATAACCAAATACAGCACTTCTCAAATGAGTTCTGAGGTTCACCAATTGAGGTCAACAGGCTTTCTATGAGTACAAGTGGAATCCACACACACATGCTGCCTTAAACTAGAAACAGAACAACACAATGTCCTGTGGTGAATCAAAGAAAAGGGGACAGCCAAACCTGACGTAACACTGTGACCTTGCCTCATTGTTTTCCACTCCGATGCAGCACCAAATAAATCCAACTGTGGTATTTTTAGATTCTGCTATTACTGAAACAACTGGATTGAGTGCATTTCCATCATACGTTCTAGGTGCTGATTATCTATGTCATTCTGACCTAGTTCAGATCGATGGGATGGGTCCCAAGAGGTGCTTAAAAACAGTTTCTCACAGGTTGCAGGGTAAGGATGTTGTAACAATTAATCTGGTTGATTTTCTATAGAACAACAGACTATCCTGCTTTGTTTAATTGGTGTTAAAAAGTGCACTTGCCTTGACTCTGGCTCTGGAACCAATTAATGGAGAGCTCTAAAAACAACTAAACACAAATAAAGACAGAAAACTGCCTACACATAGAGCATAACAGCATAGAACTGTTACACAAAAATATTTATGTGTAGCTTTTTACAAGCTCTCCTTATCTCACAAGCTCACATTCTGTTCAGGAACACAGATACAGAATGTGAACTTGCGAGTTCAGGATGATCATATGAGGCACCTTTATTATTTTCTTAATGAAAATACATTTTAAAGCTGGTTAATGGAATTAGTAGACCCTGCACATACAGGTGTGGCTTCCCATTTAGAAGCAACTAATCCCCCTCTCCTTTCCTCCATTTATTTTTGGCTCTGGGCCCAAGTCAAGATGGGAAAGTTGAAGCAGCGAGGTAATTGACAATCAGCTCCAGCGTGACCAAGATGTCACATCTCACCCTTGACCAAGATGTCACATCTCACCCATGACCAAGATGTCACATCTTACCCATGCTCATGGTGTCACATCTCACCCGTGACCAATATGTCACATCTCACCCACGCCCATGGTGTCACATCTCACCCATGACCAAGATATAACATCTCACCCATGACCAAGATGTCACATCTCACCCATGACCAAGATGTCACATCTCACCCATGACCAAGATGTCACATCTCACCCATGACCAAGATGTCACATCTCACCCATGACCAAGATGTCACATCAGAATTATTTTTACACATGCAAGGAATTTGCTTTGGTGCATGACAGAAAACACAGTAAGTGGTTTAAGGTAAAAAATAGCCCAAGATGTCACATCTCCTCAACCAAGAGTTCTGACCCTAGCTTAATTATGGAACCAACAACTGTATTAATGCTAAGCGGCTTAAAGGCTTGCACATTCCTGGCATTTACAGTAACTGGCAGAGAATTACCCTGTATGCCCACACACCAACAGAAGGCATACCAGATTAATTCCACTTCAAACCATAAAAACACCCCAAAAAATGCTTTGTGATAACCCGCAGAATGGAGGAAAGGATTGTTGACATATTTGCCATTTATATCTAAAAGAACAATGGTGTTATAAGGGATCAATGTTTGCATATGCCCAAGTTTTTAAGGGTTCGTGAGTAATCACTCAAATCGTTGTTGCATTCAAATGGAACAAAATTCTTCTAGTTAGTCTAACCAATTATTGAGTAAGAATCTGAAGTGCATAGCTGACAAAGCACCCAAACAGAGGCTAAATTGTTATCAATGGCAAGGCTGAGAGTTAATAAAAAGAACCAGTTCATTCAGCTGGACAACCTATTGAGACATGTGGGTGGCCTAAGCTGCTGTTCAGTAGTCTGCCAGCATTATGTGAATTTAGCCTTCAAACGGCCACCACACATGCTATAAAGAAAGGGGCAAGGTCCTTTTAAATTCACTCCAATCGGGGAGTGACCCACTCAGGGACAAAACCTCCAAAGGGTTGGTGTGGGTCTAGTCTGGGACCATTTTTTGAAAGTGGTTTCCTTGGAAATCAGAGGAGCTCAGAATATTTCACATGGCGTGATAAAAAACATCCGATATCTACTTTCAATCTTGCTGGCATTAAACCAAGGAGGATTTCACCCACACCCCGCTCCCATTGGCTGGGGCACAATGAATCACTTGGGATCTTTTAAATGACAAAAAAACTGTATGCATTAAAAGAAAAAAGGAAGAACTATAATTGTACAGGGGACCAAGCGGTGGAAAAGACAGCAAAGTAGATTTTATTTTTCCCAGAGCAAGTCTGAAAGTGGCAACAAAGCTGGTAACTGTGCAACACATTACAAACGCTAAAATAAAATAGGAAAACAGACCAAAGACAGACTTATCAAAACACATTGTGTTTTGTCCCAGGGTTCAAGCATGCTCCTCAAGAAATGGACGGAATTCAAAAGGTACTTTCCTCTACTCACAATTAGGACCTTAATAGAATCTGAATTGATTGTAACTTATCCAGAAGCATGGATACACAAAATCCTTAATTGGCACTGATTTTCATGATACCCAATTGTAGTTACAAACGCAGCAACTTTCAAAGGGGCACAGGAAAGTAGAAGATGTAGACATAATTCTCCCCGAAGACAAGCCTTTCAGATTCAGTCGAACTAACTACTTTAGCCCATATTGAAGGTGTCCGACTAGCCTCAGGGTGTCATTAAAACACACTGAAACCAGCATATTCCAACCGACTGGGCCATGCTGGGACGATATGACCCCCCTCTGGGACTAAGTGGTAAAAGGCAAACACTTGCTTTAGCACCCGGCTTTGATGCTTATTGGTTAGTGCCTCTCCAATTAAACAACAGTACCTTCAGATTGAAGCATGCGCAGATTAATAGTGCAACAAAACGTAATATCAGTCAGTTGCACAGACACGGAATAACATTAACAACATAGTAACTTTGTTTTGAATTCTGCATAAAAGGCAATGGATGCTCCATATTGATTATCCTGCTTCCATTGTCACGACGGATCCACAGAAGTGCCATTTAATCCATTTGATTTCATTAACATTAAGATGGAAAGGATTAAAATGGATCTTTATTAAAGCTGTGGTCAGTTTGCGGTGCTAACTGCTATGTCCTCAACAACTTGTTAGACTGTACACTCCAACAGTCAGCTGACCCATGTCTAAGGCCATGGCCAGACTTGCAACCAGAAGACACACACAAGCAATTCAAATCTTCTCGTAAATCATGTAATGATATGACCAGCACACAAAACAATCAAGGGCTTGACCCGTGTGAAATGCCGCAGAGTAAAAGCCCGGTCAGACTCCTACAATGCTCTCTTTCCACAAGACCCCCTGATATTAACTAAAGCTTAACCCAGTCTGTCGGTGGTCTCTTACTCTGACGGCCCTCTGACTCGATGCCCAGTATGTTAGACGGCCAAAGGAAAGTATATGGGCAGTACCATGGAGATGGACCCAGTGTGGCTATGTCGTTCAACCATTTAGAAACCTGCTTGGCTGGGCCCGGGACTGTCATCTTATGGACATGCTCCAGCGCATCGATGTCAACAGAGAGGGAACAGCTTGTTTAAACACCTAATTGGGACATTATGTGGTACAGTGGACGGGATAAGTGCTCTCTCGCGTACAGTAGGACTTACAAAAATATGCATAAAACGCATTGCACAGTTAGATTGAAATGGATTTCACTTAGATTTGACGAGATTGATCTACTTAACTAAGTCTTCATAAGTAACCCAAGGGAAATCTGCGAGAGCATCCTCAAATCGGTCAAACCTCAAAAAAGCATATCCAGAGCTCGGGGTTCAAGTTCGAGTATTTTCTATGGTAAGAGATACATTTAGCATACATGCAAATACATTTTAATCCCCCCCAAGAAATCCTGACAAGCAAGTGTCAATCGCTTAGGGAAAAGTTGTGCTCCTGGAGAGAAGTTCAGCAGCAGTAACCCTCCAGCTTCCTGGTCTTTAAACTGTTAAAACTGCTCAGAGCAGAAAAAAGAGAGGAAGGGGATTATACACACACACACACACCTTCTATTTGTTTTCACTGATAACTAAGGCCTTGGATTGTGACTGAGTAGTTCACCCAAAATGGTGTTGAGACGTTGTGAGCAACATCGGTCCTTTTAGGGCCAACAGAAAGTAGCTTGCCGGTTCACCCTCATATGTAGTTACTGACCAGGCTCACCCTCATATGTAGTTACTGACCAGGCTCATATGTAGTTACTGACCACGCTCATATGTAGTACTGACCAGGCTCATATGTAGTTACTGACCCGGCTCATATGTAGTTACTGACCAGGCTCATATGTAGTTACAGACCAGGCTCATATGTAGTTACTGACCAGGCTCATATGTAGTTACTGACCAGGCTCATATGTAGTTACTGACCAGGCTCATATGTAGTTACTGACCAGGCTCATATGTAGTTACTGACCAGGCTCTGTCTCATTAAACTACTAAGAATAATAAGGTGCCGGTTGCTGCCAGTGCACATCTTCCTCTGATGAGGAATATGTGAACTTGTGTGTAGAAAGCAAGCTGAAGGTCACCGGTTCGAATCCTACAGCAATCGCATGGGGAAACAGGCCATGGTTTCCTTGAGCCCGGCACTTCACACTAATGGCATCCGCAGTCGTTCCGGATAAGATGAATAAATGCTAAATGACTTAAATGTAAATGTTTGCCAGCTCCGTGGTATAATGAATGAACCTCCCCACTGTTCAATACCATTAAAGTTTCATAACCCCTCCAGCATTATATCTGTACTTTGTGTCAATGAAACTCTTACTCTCAAGACTGCATTCATCAGTTACAGTGACATAGAATATTTATTATAGTAAATGATTAAGTTGAGCTAGACTGTGTTACTAAGCCAGAACTGAAATGTAAATGACTAGAGCAGGTTATCTTAATTGCTCTGCTCTGAGGTCAGTTCAGAATGCTTGCTAGTAGCCTAGACCAACACACAGTTGACATTACTAGTCACTGAGGAGTTGCATGATAATGTCTGGATTCTGACCCATTAAGAAGAGAGACGGTAATGGCATCAATAATCTAGTGTGCTACGAGGCCCTAAGCAGATGGATTGACGTGCCATAGCACAGGTGGCTACTCTCATACATTATTACTTGTGTGAACAACCTCAACCTTTAGGAAGAACGAGCTAGCTTCAAACAGCTCTGGACCCTCGCAGACTTTTTGTGCCAGGATATACAATCATAACAACTCAGCAGTGTCCACAGCACCTGGTAATTAGTGTCAGCAGTAACCTTGGGTTTGGGTGCCCCCTCTGTTTACACAACAGGGCTGCGTGACACAGACGACATCAGCGTAATAAAGCTCAACCCTCACCTGCAGACTGGCACGACACGCTAAGGGGATAATGATGATGATGGTGGCAAAATTGTTCCTGAAAATAATTGAAATAGAAAAGTAAACTAACATGAAAGAAGTAAAACATAACACAAGAACGTTAATTTCCATCCAATAAAATTATTGCTATATCCAATAATATCCAAGCAAGGCCATGCAATTTGTCTATATAATTAAACAATATATCGCTTCTGTTAAATTAAAATGCCAAGGTATTCAATATTCCCCCCGCATTTCCCCTTTCTGATTCCCAGGTTGCATATCAACATGCCTGGCAGACATCTCAGCTTGGATGTCAGCGCACCACCTCAAGCTTAACCTTGATAAGACGGAGCTGCTCTTCCTCCCGTAGAAGAGGCCTGTCCGCTCCAAGATCTGCCTACCATGGATGACAATTCCACGGTGACCAATCACAGAGCGCAAAGATGACAAAGGAGGATTCTGGAGGCGTTGCATCAGTTTTGGCAACTGATAAAACTCATAACAATGTCAGCTAGCAGTGTGCATCAACAAAAAAATTCAAGGTAGGGAGGTGGGGGGTGAGGGTACCAAGGATAGAAGATAGGCAATAATTTGATTCATTCTGTTAGTATCTGATTCAAAACTAAGTAAAGAGCCAAGATGTTGACCTTCCATAGTTCTTACATGTTCTTCTCCAAGCAATCCTCTGATAATCTCACAAGACTATAGGTTTAACACAACCTTTTATGTCAGAATGTATAGGAGGGGGTCAAAGGTAATAGCCAATCTGTACACAAGGTCCATCCCACAACAAACCCCAGATGGCCTGCTCCTGATAACAAAAAAACAATGACAAGACATGGACAACCCCCCTAAGAGGCAGACAACCCCCTTAAATAACCACACCCTGTCCATTGTCCTTTGTCCTAATCATAAATTGAGTCAAACTTAAACCATTTGAACTGCATATTCTTACAATTATGAAGACCGATCATTGATCTAAAGACAGAAATTTACAAAATTGCAACGCTATTTAATAAGCCACAGTGAACCTTGATGATCTAATGTATAACACAACAAACGGTATGGCAATTTGTGATGGATGCCATTTTCCCAGAGAATTTAGATCATATCTTCATTCAGCAGTAGCAATCTGATGATGTTTGTTTTGTTTTCAATAAGTGATGATGATATAATGAATAGCCCTGGTGTATTGTTGGGCTGGCTACTTCTCTTCCAAAATTAATTTAGTATTTTACCATTTCATCTGATCTTATCTGGGTTGAAAAAAAGAACGCTTTGAAAGCAGGCCACAGTCGATAGAGGATTGCTGAATACAGAGCTATACCAACATCCACTCTATTACAGCTTATCAACTACCCCAGCTAAATTGCTGAGTCAAAAGCCTTACACCAGAAGTACAAAAACTGTATTGGGCGAGTGGGTGAGATGATGGAAAAACGACTTGCTAAATAAAGACTAGACTGACAAGTCAAGAGAGCACAGATAAGGTAACGGAAATGTTGGATGAAGGTTTTTTCATATAACTTCTTTGAACTGCAAAACATCTGCAGGGAAAACTATATCGGATTAAATATATCCACAGACATTCAGCTGGGATGCTGTAGGGAAATCGTTGTCATCAGTAGCCTACAACTTAATTTCCTAAAAAAGTGCCAAAATGCAGATATAAAATGGCAGTCTGTACTTTGCCTCATATTAATCTTCTCCCTGCATTTTCAAATGCCTAGTGTACAGCAAAAACATCTTATTGATAGAAGGGTACTTTAGAATAACTACATTCCCTACTTAGGCAATAAGTGCCTATATAGATAGGTGGCCAAGTGTCAAATAAAGCATTTCGTAGCATTGAAGGGGGTCTCAGGTCTGTGCCCCAGTGTTCGTTTTGGAATGGAGAAGTAGAAAGAGCAATAGGCTACAAACCAATTGGAGGTGTTTTGAGTTTTGCTTTCATACTCTAGACTACTTTCATAAAGATTTGTATGAAGGGTGACTGGGACAGGCAACGTTACGACCTAAGACAATAAACAACTTTGGGCAAAGCTTTTGTACAAAACACACTTTGAAATGTTCTCTGCAAAAGTTCTCTTGCATATGTATGTATTTACATTTGTGTCTATATTAAACAAGTAACAGTACGTTTCAATATGAGTACGTAAAGGAAATGTTAGAGTGTGTTACCATGTTAGGGTGTGGTAACTGTGGTAAGCCTATTTATGCAATCCTAATGTAAAATAACTTCTGCTGACTTTTTAAATACATTACATATTAGAACAAACGTATTATATAGCCTATTTTCATCATAATCCATAACATAGGGTTAAAAAGGAGGATATTCCCTTGGGGATCTTTTGGATGGTTTATAACATTATAACATATCTAGGTCAGTGAGATTTGTTTCACACATAATTAGCTAGAAGAAGCCAAAAAGGAGTTTGTGTGGGAATGGGTTTTGCAAGCTAACCGACCCTCTAGTATATCAGGACATTTTTAAATTAAATGCAGTCATGAATTGTTTTATTTTTTGCGAAGCCTCCATTGTAGTCGAACTGTGCTCAAATTGTTCTGTGTGTGGAAACTTTTTTCAATGTTTGCCATTGAGTGTCTTTCTGTAATGTTCCTATCCGATATACTGATGGACGTAGAATTTGTCAAAATGTTTCAATAATCTAGAATATTACAACTGTTTAATATCCTCGGCAGATACCTAGCCATCTAACCAATTTTACACAACACAATGGCTTGTCATCAAAGCTGAAGTCAGGTTAATAATTTCTCTTTCTCATCTGTGCTATCATAATTGCAAAGGGTTTTCAAATGATCACCTTTAAAAATCAAAAAGCAAACAACTTGCCGTTGGAACACAGGATGAATGGTTGATTATAATTGTCCTTTGTGCCCCTGTGGAGATATTCCATTTAAAAAAAGTAATTCACAACATTAACAATGTACACTGAATTTCTGATCAATTTGATGTCATTTAAATAGACAAAAAACTAGCTTCTCTTTCAAAAACAAGGAATATTGTTTCATGTAGCATGAATTTGATGGTCAAAAAGACAATATATTTGGATAAAGTAATTTTAACCGATGTGTGCTTTTGCTATGGTTTGTTGGCATGATAGAACAGGGATGAACATGTAACTTCCAGAACATGTTAGATAAACACACATTTGCAATTTGTCCATTCTGTGAGACACCAAGGTGTTTGAATGCCAATGTAATAACCTTAACACAGGAGTACAAATTCAAATTGCAGAATTGCATTGCTGCAGTTAACTCTGTCTGAAGACCGCTATATATGCATTCCTGTCCTTTCAGTGGATTCAGTGTGCCCTAGTAAACTGAACTTTAGTTTTCAATCATTGCTGAGCAGCAGTACCCCTGCATGTCCCTCAGACAGATTTACGCAAGTCTTAAAAATGGACATGTCTCTCTCCAAAGGTAGCGTTTTCCTCAAAAGGGAAACGATAGTATCATGCCGCCTTGACATGCCGCCTTGACATGCCGCCATTAAAAGGAAGGGAAAACATAACATGACCGACAAGCTGACTCAACACGACCAACACACACTTGTTTTTTTATACTAGGTTTGTGAAACCCAGAAATCAAAATGTGTTACACCCTAAACTAGAAATTGCATTATTCCATGTGGGGACCTACATTTCAGGGTTTACTATCTTTGTCTTGAACTTGTTATCAGTATAAAAGACACCTGTCCACACGTGTCCACAACTTGTTTTTTTATACTAGGTTTGTGAAACCCAGAAATCAAAATGTGTTACACCCTAAACTAGAAATTGCATTATTCCATGTGGGGACCTACATTTCAGGGTTTACTATCTTTGTCTTGAACTTGTTATCAGTATAAAAGACACCTGTCCACACGTGCCCCCTTGCTGAAGCCAGTACATGTCCAGGCCCTTCTGAAGTTCACTAGAGAGCATTTGGATGATTCAGAAGAAGATTGGAAGAATGTCATATGGTCAGATTAAACCAAAATATAACTTTTTGGTAAAAACTCAACTCGTCGTGTTTGGAGGACAAGGATTGCTGAGTTGCATTTAAAGAACCCCATACCAACTGTGAAGCATGGGGGTGGAAACATCATGCTTTGGGGCTGTTTTTCTGCAAAGGGACCAGGACGACTGATCCGTGTAAAGGACAGAATGAATGGGGCCATGTATCATGAGATTTTGAGTGAAAACCTCCTTCCATCAGCTAGGGCATTGGAATGAAACGTGGCTGGGTTTTTCAGCATGACAATGATCCCAAACACACCGCCCGGGCAATGAAGGAGTGGCTTCGTAAGAAGCATTTCAGGGTCCTGGAGTGGCCTAGCCAGTCTCCAGATCTCAACCCCATAGAAAATCTTTAGAGGGAGTTGAAAGTCTATGTTGCCCAGCAACAGCCCCAAAACATTAATGCTCTAGAGGAGATCTGCATGGAGGAATGGGCCAAAATACCAGCAACAGTGCGTGACAACCTTGTGAAGACTTACAGAAAACGTTTGACCTCTGTCATTGCCAACAAAGGGTATACAACAAAGTATTGAGAAACTTTTGTTAGTGACCAAATACTTATTTTCCACCATAACTTGCAATTCAATTCATTAAAAATCCTACAATGTGATTTTCTGGATTTTTTTTCTGTCATAGTTGAAGTGTACATATGATGAAAATTACAAGCCTCTCATCTTTTTCAGTGGGTGAACTTGCACAATTGGTGGCTGACTACATACTTTTTTGCCCCACTGTATATAGACAACGACCTAGATCGTAGTCACATACAGGGTTCTTTCACAGCCACACACATCATTGAGACAAGCCACTGCAAAGATTCAAGCCGGCACATGCAAGAGGAATGCAAGCTTGTGCTTGCAAACATGCAATGTACCAATATATCTACACGAAGAACTGGGGAGAATGTATAGAATTGAAGGAGACATTTTACACCTTGCTTAGCTGAAACATTACGTACGTTACTAAATACTGTCAGTTCTCACATCCGTGTTAAACTCGATCCGTAGAGATGAGCCAATCAGACCACCCAAGCGGGGAGAGGAAAGGGACACTTTTCCTGGTATAATCTCATTGGAGCTTGCTAAATTTGACACGACAGTCAGTTACTGGTCATGTGATAGTAACTAGAAAGTGTACAGACAAAATGCACACACAACTAAATGCATGTGCCTACTGCTGGAAATAAATGCTACTAATGATACTGTATATCACGTATTTGCTTTAATTGATATGCCGATCTTTGCAGTAGTAGGTGTCTGACAGCTGTCTCAAATATGCCAATACAGACCTGTTTAAATACATATTGAAGGTCTTGTTAGAAAACCGGAACTGTACTTTTTCGATTACATTCACATTCATTTCTATAACAAATAGTAAGTAATGGCCATATTTGTCACTGAAGGGCCGCAGCATAGTCAGTGGCATTTAATGCTGCCTAGCTTGCTAGTTCTAGTTAGCCAGCATTCTCAAGATGCCTTTCCAAACTACATGTGACCCAAGTGGTCCATCTCGGTTTAGCACGAGCAGAAAAATGTAAAAACTAAAAATTCTGTAAAGCATTTTCACCCGGTAAAATGTCAATCATTGCGGAAAGCTGTCATCTCGGTCAATGACATGACAGGCAGTCAAACCTGGGACTTAGCTGAGTCAGTGTCAGTGTGGCTAACTAGCTAGCTACAGTAGATAGCGCTCATCCCTTACAGTATAGTACATGGCTAATGTTACCTGGTTAAAATAAGATAAACCACAGCCACGGATGGAACTGCATTCGTGTAACTTGTAGCTACAATGCCCGATATAGCAATGATCAATACAAATACATAGTTACCCATGTCGCTATCCCTTCCGTAGCTAATTCCAATGACTGTGTCCGCATCCTCGGATGCTGTCGCCCCAGAAAACGAACTCGGTTCCCTGGCCTCAGACAGCCCAACTGCTCCCTCGGCTGCTGCTTCCATTCAGACTGCCGAAGATAGGGCGAGCCCTCCGAATGAAAGACCGACAGCGATGGCGCAATTCGTGCACAATACAATTTTGTACGTTCTAAAATTGAATCACAAAAAGAAATCCAAAAAAATGTTGGGTTTGATATCCGTTATTTTCAATGAACAGGCATCAGTGCGGTAGCTAGTGCGTCGGTGGCACAGCTCCTCTCGATTTCACTGCACTTGCTGCTGTTGTTGGCTTGATGCCGTACAATTTGTCTCCCTCCGACTGACTCTTGAGGAACTACTGCCTTTGCTGTATGTCACGCATTCCCTCCAAGGCACTGTGCTGTGTTTGGTTGATTCCTACCTATTTTAAATTAAGAAAGACGGAGAAAACAGTACTTGGTTTAATTCTCCCAAAAGGGTGGAAAGCGTTAGGGTAACTACCTTGACACTAGTCATCTCTTTAAAATAGATGATGAAATGAGAGGTTAACTTCATAGCAGAGTTGACATAATTCTTGGTGTATAATAGGCAGAATATTTAAGGGAATCTGACCTTCATCAATCAGGTCCTAAATTGTATTTCTGTGGAAAGATCTCTTTTAATCTTTAGCTATTCCTGTTGTGAATGGGCATGTGAAGTGTTTTTAATATCTATTCCAGCCCACCAATATAGTAATCAATAGTTTGTGTAGTTCAAGTAAATGATATCAGTCAGGGACCCTGTGACATCAAAACTTGCCCCCCCTTGTGGGGCCCATAGACGTAGAGTCTCAAATCATTCTTACATAATAATGTTTACTGTACACGGCATCCCTTACTGTACAACTGGCCCCAGCCCTCCTCTCCTGGTTGAAATGGTTCAGAACCGACAATGGGGTTATGCCTAAGAAACGTTGTTAGCCGTGGTTACGCCACTGCCCTCTTGCCTTATGACTTCATATAAACTGGGTGGTTCCATTCTGTGCACTGTGCAACATGCTTAAGAACAGCACTTAGCTCAGCTGTGGTATATATAGGCTATATATCACACCTCCTTGTGCCTATGTAACAGCAATTTAAACACATTTTCTTTATTATTTGTGGTTATATCCAGTAGAGGGCAGTGTAACAACATATCCACACAGAATATTCCAAAATCGATTTCAGTCACTACCACTCATATGAAGGAATGATCTCAGGTGGTAAATCAAAAATACTTCTCCTGTACTGTTGATAAGCAAGTTATATTTCTTCCTGTTGCATCACATGAAACAACCTTGTCCACATCATCAACTCAATGCATTAGCATAACATAGCATAACAGGAACAGTGGTTTTATTATGATTCTGCATGTGTAGCACGTGTTAGGAATTCAAAACAAGAAACACAAAGACAATGTAGTTTATTACCAAATACTTTAGTTTATTAAATGAAATATGCCTCTAAAGAGTACTGTTACAAGGATCAGGGTTACTCTCTGGTGTTCCGTCTGAGTATAAGGGATCCTTCCCAGGGAGTTGCACGCTCTTTTCATCAGGTCTGTCCTACCCGTTAGGTTTTCAGACAGACCGTCACTGGTCTGGGGACTTGGTCTTACAGCCAATGGCTCACCAGAGAGAATGGAATTGAGTACTATGAGTATTGGTCAGTCAGTATGTCATCAAAGAATTACAGGTAATTGGGAAGATCCTTCTCTATCACCTGAAATAAAGACATTTGTAAAATTATTTTTCATCTTTCTCTTTTTAAATGGATGTTATATATATATATATATATATATATATATATATTTATATACTTTACTTCATAGCTGCCTGTTTCTAATGAATGCAAAATTAAACAGCAACAACCAACAGCTGTATATATATCTATATATATATATATATATATATATATATATGATTTTGCATTCATTATTAGAAACATTGTTTCTAATAATTACATGCCATACATTCACACTGCCTATGTGCTTCATATAAGGTTACTGCTGAAAAATGACACCCTTCTTCTTGAACCTTACAAAAACCTTAACCTCCCCCTTGCCTCCATGTGACAAAGCAACGCTGTTCAACAGGACTAGGTCATTCCATCACTAACACTGATTTTATGGGGTTGTAAACACATTAAAAATAGGTGTCCAAGAAGCATCTATAATTAGTGTATAATGTGAATTTCAGTGTTAAAGTCAGAACGCAGAGTGATATAGAGGGTGTTTTCAGGCTACTGCTGGGTGGTGCTTTGTCATACATGCGTCACTGAGCTCATAACAATTAGACATAACGAGTGAGAAAGCCATGGACTTACACTGGGATTATCCATTGGGCCGTATCTCTTCACAACCTGGCCCTCTTTGTTGATCAGGAACTATTAAGGCAAGGAAAAGGGAGATTGTAATTGAAACCAATTCTGTAACTTTTAATTTTTAGGGCTGAACCCAGAAAGACGTAACAATATTTGTGATTATAACTGACAAATGCATACCTTAGTGAAATTCCACTTGATGGAACTGGCAGGTAGAAAACAAGAATTAGATGAAATAATGAATAATCATTGACACAGTGATAATAATCAAACTCTTTTACTACGCTGAAGATGTCTTTGCTGTCATGAAAAACGGCACTCAGCATTAGTTGGCAGTTTGTAAATAAATGCTTAAATGTATCCTAAAGGCTTACGACTGGTCTATAGATGGTCATAGAATGAGTCAAACTGCGTTCTTAGGTCGCCCCGTTTGATAAGACGTCAACCTGGAATCTGATCAACCGCAACTTACTTTCCAAAGAGGCCTTTACCCTTGGGCTGCTCTTTCAACCATTTCCACAACGGATGTGCATTGTCTCCATTCACATCAATCTTACTGAACATTGGGAACTCTGCGTTGTAGGACTTCGCAAAATCTTTGATCTGAGCTTCCGTGCCAGGTTCCTAAAAAAATAACAAATCATATAAACCATTAGAATATTTTGGCAGACGTGAGACCTTTCATTTCAAACTAGATGCGAGCAGATGTAGCTACCTGTCTCCCGAACTGGTTGGAGGGGAAAGCTAGGATGTGTAAACCTTTCTCAGCGTACTTAGCGTGCATCTGTGCAAACTGAGAGTAGTTTACTGGAGTTTTACCTCATTTGGAGGCAACGTTGACGATGATGACAACATCGCCCCTACACACCATACATGCACACACACAAACACAACACATTTAAATGGAGATCAGAGGACTTTGAAAGGGTTGAAGGACTCTGCATATAATTATGGTTATTTTGTATATAGGAAGAATTCCTTCAGCCACTCACCTGTATTTCTCCAGGGACACAACATTACCATCAATATCCTTGGCAGAAAAGTCATAAATAGATGTGGCCTTCTGCCAGTCCTCTGTTGGATTGGCCTGGAAGAGAGAACAGAGATCATGGAAGGAGGAGAGTAAATATGCACTGTCTGCTGCCATGTCATGAATACCTGGCTAGTGAGAACGCAGACACATACGCTCACACTCACTGTTACGACACGATATGTGAGCAAACATCACCACCGCCCTGTGACATTCAACATTCACATGAACATGTCCTCGCCCTCAACCATGCTACACACAAATCCACATCATAATCTATTTGGAAAAGGTGTTTGGATGACAGAAAAATGACATCCAAGCGATTGCCTCTGATTACAAGGGGCTGTTTTTCCTTCCGACAAATATATACATAATATACATGATCAATCCAAAAGGAGCATTTGACTGAACATTCGAAAGCATATCATATACCCTACATCTACAAAAGATAATGACAAAAAGCATATCATATACCCTATATCTACAAAAGATAATGACAAAAAGCATATCATATACCCTATATCTACAAAAGATAATGACAAAAAGCATATCATATACCCTATATCTACAAAAGATAATGACAAAAAGCATATCATATACCCTACATCTACAAAAGATAATGACAAAAAGCAGATTTGGATTCTCCATTTCTGAGTGTTCTTACCATTATCTGCAGCAAGACAGAGAAAAGAACAGTGGACCCTAGTAAATGCATCACTGCCTTTCAGTAAGGTCCACTAAAAAGGCAGAAAGCTAATGTGACAGTATCCCCTGTGACTTGACCAGACCGTCTCCAGTCTCACATACCTATGTGTGACTGCTCTGTAATTACCCAATACTTAAAGTAATTAACTAGGAAGATAAAGAACTCTACTCTGATAGGATGCTTTTATGTTGACAGGCAAAGGATGATTATAAATTATACAATCGGTGATCCTCATTACATAGCCAGTAGAGTGTTATCTTTTCCTAGAAGTTACATAAAGTGTAAACTCCAAAGGACAAAGGTAAACACAAAAGATTATTGTAAAAACAGAACACTCACACAGTATCGTCAACAAGGCAAAATCCAACAGTAGATTAACCTTTAGTAACCGTTAGTTTAAACAGTTGTTTTTTAACAAGTCAAATTTAGATTTTCTACTAGACATAAGACAACAATTTAACAAAGTCTCTCCACAAGGAATTAGACAACACAAGGGTTCTTAAATAAATGTCTCAGTTGGGCAACTAAAGTATTTCTTATTTCATTTGATCCATTTAGCATGATATGGCAAAGCATAGACGTAACACATGTGCATGGAGAATTATGGTTTCCCTTTCTAAGCCAGAAGATCTGAAAGTATAAATCTTTCAGTTGATTTTATTTGAGGTCTGTGGTGAAAAAAATAACATTCCTGCAAGTGGTTAGGCAACAGCATTGACTCAGGCGAGATAAATGCTGATAAGAGACAAATATGAAACTAGCGGTTCTCATCCGTTTTGTATCTGAGGCCTCTCTGCACCCAAGACAATATTTCAGAACCCCCCCTCATGCATTAGAGATTAAATCCTCCTTGTTTCTTTTTCACTACACCTATTACTGATGTGGATATGTTTTGTATTAATAAAAACTGAACTGCTTGATTGTCTTTTTTTTTTACAAATAAATAATGAAGTGGCTATATTTTAAAATATATATAGATATATATATAGACGTAGGACCACAATTGCAAAAGATGATTGCTGCTAGCTCCTGGATTTAATGTGGTTAATGCATAGAGAGATTTCTTTCAGTCCCTCAAAAAACAAAGAGGCTTGTGTGACAAGACACAAAGAGGCCAACAATAACTTCAAAGGAGTAACTAGAATTGGAGAACTGATGCCATCCAACCATACCAACGGCTCTGCATAACATTGACCTTAAAGACGTTGGCAAGAAAGATGTTACTCAAAAAGTACCATCTAATGTCTGGAGATTTCCAGAAAGCATGAGAGTGGACGCAGGTCAGTAAGACCAAGATATATATATTTTGTACAAAACTCAAAGCGTATGTGTGGCGCAAGCCTAACAAAAAGGTAAATGTCCTACAACGGGCCAATCAAAATCCTGATTTCAATTTCATTGAGAATCTTAGGCACTATCTAAAAATGGTGATCCAGAAACAGTGTACTAACAAGCACAACAATCTGGTGTAAATCTGCCTAGAAGAATGGGACAAAATCAAGCAGAAACTGTGCAAAGCTTGAAAATCCATACTTCAAAAGACTTAAAGCTGATATTTCAGCAAAAGGTGACTCTACCAAATATCATGTGTCAGGATTGAATACAAGCAACATATTTCCGCTATATTTCTTATAAATATTTTACAACATAAAACCAATGTCTATGTTTAATTTCAGTGTGTTTTTAAAAAAGAGAACAAAATGTCAGTTTACCATTTGCAATTCAGTGATATGAGAAAATTGGTCAGGAATTTTAATACTTTTGCAAGACACTGTATTTGAAGTGTTGTGGGAGTAGATTGAAAATGTGGATTATTTATTTGGTAAAATAGTTTTTTATATACATTTTTTTTGTCATCTCACGGCCCCGTGGTAGCTCGTTGAGCCCTCTTTGGGCCCATTAAACCTTTTCAAAATTTGCCACTCACTGATGTCATTATCAAAAATGTGGTATATAACAAACAACTGAGTTTGATGTTAGGGAGGTCTGGACCTCTAAATAAACTGAAAATCATCCAAATGATGTGTGTCTTTTCTGACATCCAGACACAATACGACCTACATACCCTACATCTAATGAATATTGCATCACGTACAGCAGGCTACAATAATTTCTTAAAACATAATATTTTCCAAAACACATGCAAACCAATTTAGGCCTCTTGCTATTTATATTTTCTGCAGTTGGATCAACAAACATGGCTGGTTTCGTAACGTCCGTTATCCAGTGAAAGGAACAGTCAGTAGCACAAAAATAGCTGTATTATACAAATTCGTCTTACTTACTTTAAATTCTGTAAATAACGGATATATTTTTTAATATACATTTTTAACAAATAATATTATAGTGACATTCTAATACATTAACTTTACATCGGCTATTCGTTAGGTATAGCATACCATCGTCGCTAAATACAGTACCATCGCAAGGAATCCACAGCTTGCCAATGTCCCAAATACTACCAAGACACGTTTTATTTGCCCCATTCTATAACAATATCGTATGTACATTGTAGGCCAATTGTAAGCTCCGCCTGCGAAGTTTATTTTGGTATGTGGTGCGCTTAAGAACAGAGTGTTTGAAAGGAGGAGATATCTATCACCTACCTCATGAATGCAGCAACGTATTAGGCACCCTCCCTGCAAATGTTTGATCAGGTTGTCAAGATGCGTCATGTGGTTGCTAAGGTAATCGTAATGGAACCTTTCGTACAGCAGTCGAGAAATAAAAATGATTTTACTATAAAACGGAAAGACATTAGAAAATGAATGAATAACCTTTTTTAGATCACTGAAAATATGTGTCATTCTTGTTCAGGTAATTAGTGTTTTGAACAGCACGTAGCCAATTGGCAAATTAAAATGGTCGTTAATACTAATCCAGTAATGTTTCCGATCTCCTCAAAATAATCCTTTGACTGTTGTAAACGCATGACGCAATATATAAAAATGAAAACATTTTAAAAGCTTCGTATATTTTTTATTTTTATATATTAAATATCTAAAAAGTGTATTTGAAGAGGGTAAATAAGAATTCAACATAATTATTTCTGGAAAATAAAGCATGTTACGTAATCATTGTGCGCACATTATTTAGAGAGTGCAACGTGAGTTAGCGTTACCGGGAAATGTAATCTAAGCGTAATATTTGTAATATATCGTATTCTGCGCTTAATATTAAATACACAGAGCTAAGCACAACGCTATGGATGACGACGAGGAAACGTATAGGCTATGGAAAATACGAAAAACGATTATGCAGGTAGGTCATAATGTTACCGAGATTAGCTGTTTAATAGCTAACGTTACTGTAGCCAGTTAACATTTGCTTTATCAACTTTTATCAATAGTCGTATTATTAGCTGTAAGATAATATCTTATCTTGTTACTGTAACTAGTTGTAATCATGGTGAAACCCAAGCCAGATACGTAAGTGAAGAAATAGTATGTTTCTTTGCTAGCTGTAATTGGGGGACAAACAGCTATGCTGCTATTTTGCGCTATAGGACTGTAACAAACTGCATAAGTTTCAGGTTTCTGGGCCTTTAGGGGGCGCTACAGTAAATCGTCAAACATTTCAATGTATAGACACTCATAACCTTTGCTCTGATTTGCGCAGCAACGTGCAACTGTTATCAGGTGATGCATTGCCAGATGTTGAACAACTTTGCAATTGACTGTTTCCGTTTTAGTTGTTTAGAATTTCCGCCATCTTGAAATTAGTGAAAAAGCTTTAAAAAGTTTCACATCCCACAGATAATAATTATTTTCTCTTCAATTTAAAGAGATGATCTTCAGACCAAGCCTCAAAGAAGTTATCCGTAGAAATTGTGATATTCAAAATACTTTGCCTGTAACAGCCAATTGAAGTTGACCACACTAAGGGTCTATTGACTGGGCTACAGAGTAACTTCCATCACCAGAGTCCCACACACACTCACACATACACACAAGCACACACTCACAAAACTTATCAGATGGATTTTTGGTGCCACATATCGTATGTCGGTGACAGTTGGTCAAATTTGTCTGAAAAGCCGCCTAATAAGAACTTACTGCTTGCAGTTTTAATTAAATAGTAGCATTTATTTAGCCAGGTTAGTCAATTGATATTTAATATAACCATTTGTTTAACTTATTCTCATTGCCGACCTGCGTACGAAAGGAGTGTTGTTGCCTATGATAGTTATGCTTCATGTTTCAGTGGATTAACTACGACTGTTTTCGACTACATTCAATACAAGGTCTCATTTACATTGTACGATTCAATTGTTTGTCAGTTGTGTCATGACCGAGGCTACCTGGTTACCCAAGACGAGTTGGACCAAACATTGGATGAGTTTAAAAGTCAGTTTGGAGACAAACCCAGTGAGGGTCGCCCGCGACGGACTGATCTAACCGTGCTGGTAGCACACAATGATGACCCCACCGACCAGATGTTTGTTTTCTTTCCGGGTATGGTATAGACCAATGTGGGCATAGTTAACAGGTTGTCATTGTTAACAATAGTATTAACATAGCAAACTGATGCTGATATGATACAATTGTCAGTGTTGTTTTTGTTTCGTTGTGTAATGATATTGAGTTCTTTTAATTTCACTTGTGCAGAGGAACCGAAGGTTGGTATCAAGACCATTAAGATGTACTGCCAGCGGATGCAGGAGGAGAACATCACACGTGCCTGCATTGTTGTTCAGATGGGAATGACACCTTCAGCTAAGCAGGTGAGGGGTTTTGGAGTATTACAGCTTGCTTTTTCAAGCTTGTATCAGGTTTATTACTTCATTACATTCTATTTGCATTTTAATGTTGTGTGTTTATATCAAATGTTAGTCTTTAGTTGATATGGCCCCCAAATACATCCTGGAACAATTTCTACAGCAAGAGCTTCTAATCAACATAACTGAGCATGAGGTATGTTTTGCTGTAATATTTATTAATTACTAAATAATGAAAATGTTCAAACTGCCGTTCATCTAATTGTCACGTATTTCTTTTTGCAGCTAGTTCCCGAACACATTGTCATGACAAAGGAAGAACTGTCTGAATTACTGTTAAGATAGTATCCTTTCAAAGCATGAAATCAATACCTGAAGGTGTTTAAAACAAATTATATTTCATGGACTGTAGTAAAATGTATGTCCACTTCAAATTATCAAAAATTAAAAGCTTTCAGATAACAGAAAATGAATCTAATACTAATAAGTGATAGATCGATTTGTTTTTGGAATTCCTTAAACGGTATCTCAGTAAACTGAAGGAGAGCCAACTGCCTAGGATCCAACAAGGAGATCCTGTGGCCCGGTATTTCGGTTTGAAAAGAGGCCAGGTATGAGTTCAATCACATTGACGGAATGCCTAAAATGCAGTTAACAATTTTATGAAATAAATCGATGTCATGATTTACTAGGCTCTCTTTGCTGTGGCAGGTGGTAAAAATCATAAGACCCAGTGAGACTGCTGGACGATACATCACCTACAGGCTGGTCCAGTGAGGATTTCAATTTGGAAAATTAATTGATGAATGTCTTTATTGCAGTGTTGAAGCTGTTTTTCTTCTAACCGGCCTCTCTTTTGGATTATTTTTATGACTACATTACAATATCTGATACTTTTGTTTGTTAGCTATGTTACCTACCAATACAATGTTGTTGACCAATCTATTATTTCACATTCTAGCTGTCTCTTTGATGGAACGCTTTGTTCTGATGTCATTTTGTACAATAAATCTTTAAACATTTACATTTATAAACCTGTTTTTTAAATGGTAAAATATCATATCTTTGTTGTTAAATAATATACCAGGGTTAACAGACACTCATCTGGTAAAGTGGTACGTTTTTAAATCTGGTGAGAAAGTAGATTTAAATTTTTTTGTATCTACATCGAATTTACCTAAACTGTTATGTAAGTCTAAATAAAATGACTAGGCTACATTTTCATTCCTTTTGTTTAGCAAATGATCCAGCACTACTTAATTTTGTTAAATGTCATTGGTTTGAGTGTATGATATTCAAATGTTTAGTATTTGGCCCCATATTCTTTGCATATTCTTTGCATCGACATCAAACATGTATTTTGGCAAAAGGAAAACATGTTTTCAGAAATGTGACTAGTTAAAATAAGGATGTCCAGGTCTCATGTTTAGGTCTCCACACCGGCATTAAATTAGGTTAAAGTCTGAGCTTTTTCTGGTCCACTGGAGGACATTCAGACATGTTACAAAGCCTTGTGTTGTCTTGGCTGTGTACATCGGTCATTGTGTTTAAAATAGCTTGTTTATTTATGTGGGACAAAATACTCCATTTAACTACGTGTCTAATAAAAAAAAATCGGTGTTCAAATACTTTTATACAAAGAAATTTAATTTTGTATTTCCTCAATATTGAAAATGAAGGTGTTTTGTTAATCAGGTAATTCTTTACATAAATATTTGAACAATTCAGTGGCGTTTGTGAACTCCCTAGCCACTGAAAACCACAACTTCAAAATATGAAAAAGGTGCCAAAAGTTTTAACAAGAGCAATCCTAAGCAATTATTATTCACCTGTATTGAATTATTATTGAAATCTCCACATACCTTCTTTTTCCTAAAACGAGCCATCATGCAGTGTGGACCGGTCAGAGGAGAGTTGGGCTTTAAAAACGAAATGGAAATGTTAGCTGTACGCGGACACAAATCTGTGACCATTTCCTGTGCACTACATGCCTTTGTTTCGTACAATTGCTCAGATGCGGTTTTTGTTTTTCTCTTTTAGGTTCCTCACTCTTTACAGCAGTGACTAATCAGTTCCTACTGTTTCATTTGAATGACTGGAGCCACATAAAGTAACCAAACATGTATGATAGCATTCTCTTTATTGCTCATTACACTGAAAACTTGAAAAACTGAATTCAGCGGATACCAAAAAATTCAACATAAGCTATGACTAACATAAGACCAATAAAATCTAAAGATGCATTTTGTTGTTCAATTTAGTGCTGAAACAAATCCAGCAGCACTTTAAATATCTGGAATAATTCCAAATACATTGAACACAGGCACACAAGTGACAACTCATTACTATACAGATGTAAGCTTTTAAAAAAAGACAGCCAAATAGGCATGACGTTTTAGGCACTATTATTCTGAATTGGTCATTCACAGCTCTGTACTGTTGGGGGTGGGACAATACAAATATTCTGATCATCTTTTGTATTGTTAAAAGTTTAACTTTTTGGAAAAGCCTATATTTTGGAAATGGAAGAGTTCTATGCATTTATTTTAAGTTAAACAACACCACACATAACATACAGAAGATTTGATTTGGAAGTACCAAAGACTGAAGTCTGTTTTTGGTTTATTTCCATAAAAAAAAATAAACAAACTGGTATGGTCTCAGTCCAACTTAACAATGATGAATGACAGCAGAAGACTGCTAAAACTAGGCAAGTATAATGGATGTGTCACGTAGTATTTTTAAGTATAATAGCCTAATACCAAAATTAAAACCAGGTGCTGTGCTGGTCCCAGCAAAATAAATGACACCACTCTTTTGAAGTACAGAGACACTTAAAAACACCAGTACATAAAAGGTGATACAATTCCAGTCAAGCGTTTCGGTGCCGTTGACTGAACAGGTTGCAGTTACAGGAACTCTGTACCCTGGTCCCCATCCCGGGGCAGCAGGCTGAGCTTTGCCCCACACAGCCGAGCTGTGGGCAGCCCTGCCACGCCCGCAACACGGTTGTTGGACTGGTTAACGTTGAGATCAGCCAGTGAGACGCTCAGCTCCTGCACAGACCCCTCCAGTTCCGGGGGCTCGCTGTCGGGGGGGGCGGGGGGGTTGTGGTCAGTGGCACCGGGACTAGGACTCCCCCTGTCTGCGTCTGGATCGGGGTCAGTCTGAGGAAGAGACTGGTTGGAGAGGTCCAGACTGTTCCTGCAGCTCAGCTGGTCATCCTCGGTGCTGACCTCACTCTCCTGTTTGACCAGGCTGTGTGGTCTCTGCGTGGAGTTCTGCCCAGTCTCCTCCACCTCCGAGTCAGAGTCCACAATCTGTTCGCAGGAGCCCAGGGAGCCTGGAGAACTACCTGGATGAAGAGTGGGAGGGAGAAGTGATTGAATGAGGTAACATGATTGCGGTCTAGATAGAATATTATAATGCCTTGTCAAAATGGCAGCAGCGAATTAATACGTAATATGGATATCCTAACAAAGAATTTGTATCCAAGGTATAGTTTTTGTTGTATTAAGTGTCAAGTCAAGTTTGCGTTGTGTTTCTCTGAGTGAGTGGGCTCTCTACAACCGATATACCCGTTAATTAGAGGAACCCAAGTTCTTAGGGCAGTGGACCACACACAAAAAACACACTCCTACATTTTCCTACTACAAGCCAAATAAAATGTTTTTTTTTTTTACAACATGGGTTAGCTGAAAAAGATCCATTAGCCTTGCTGTCGTACTTTTAACCCAAAAGGGTGCACTGGTCCATCTAAACATGTCTTACCACAGCCCTCATCCATCTTGTCCAGGTCTGTTCTGCTCTGCTCCTCGTTGACTTGCTGCACTTCCTGATCAGCTACCATGACACTGCAACCCTTATCAACATCCACGCTGACATTCTTCACCAGTAGAGGGAGACAGAAACACAGACATGAGTTCAAATGGGGAAGCCGAGTCGCAGATCTCAGAGCCCCTAGTACTAGTGGAGCCGAGGCAGGTGGGCGGAGCTAACGCATTCACATACAGGCAGAGTGGACGAGGAGGAGGGGCGACTGCTGGCGCCGGAGGATTTGGATTGGAAGATGGCAGCGTGGAAGACAATCAGAGTCTCTATGATGCGCGCCTGGTGGGGGTAGTCCACGAGGGAGGACAGGGACACCGTGGCCCCTGTGGGGCGGGGCCGCATCAGGGAGGGGCCAAACACGATGCCCAGGTTACTGGGACTCATCTTATTGTCCTGCTCCAACTCTGCAATTCTGAGGAGACAGACATTTGCTTACATTTCAGGGTGGGATTTCAGATCCCACGGACATACTGCTTAATGATCGTGGCAAAACTGAACGATTGAGCGATCGTCCGAAGTTCACCTGCGCAGGTGGCGTATAATGTAGCGCAGTGTGGCTATGTTAGCCTTGGGCAGCTCTTTGAGCAGCTCCCGGAGTCGGTCCACTACTACCAGCACAGCCGGGTCGGTTTCTGGGCCCAGGTCCACCAACTCTGGTCCCTTCCCCGTCCCTGCCTCCTCTCCCTCTGCCTGCAGGCTCTCCTTGGCCAGCCCCATCAGGCCGTTGTACAGGCGGAAGGGCATGATGGGCTCCGGAAGCTGGGGAGACCAGAGAGGGTCGTTACGTTTAGCTGTTCACGGCCAACCTATTCAGAAAGATACGTGGAATCCAACATGGTGGCTGGAAGGGCCATAAGGCTTGTACCTGTCGGAGGTAGAGCTTGAGGACGTTACTGATGTCATGGGGGGAACACTGAGAGAGCTCCACTAGCTCCTTCCCGTTCTCAAAGGCCTGGCACAGCTTCTCCACCCGAGTCTTCACTCCATTCACTCTGTAGATGCCCTGCAGAGACAAACACACAGGAAGAGGGATCAAGAAGATGTCTCATACTGCCTCTCAAGCAGCAGACCCTCAACACCTTTTCCTTCCTTCCATCCTTCTTCCCTCACCTTCATCCTCAAGGCTCGTCTCTCAATCTCTGAGATGCACTTGGTGATGATGAAGGGGATGCCGTCCGAGCTGCTACTGGACACCTGGGAGAACTCTCTGCCAAACAGCTGAAGTCTACCCTGCAGCTTCTTATGGCCACACTGGATGGCCAACGTCTCCAAACAGCGCTTATGACAGGCCAGGAAACACTGGCGAAGGGGAGGGAGGCATCGGTCAAATGATTAGCGGTCTGTGGAAGCCCTGGGAGGTATTCGTAGAGAAAGAGAAGCAGCCCGACTCTATTGCCTTCACAGTGAAAGGCCCTTCTGCCCTCTCACCTCCTCACACTCCGCTCCCTGGAAGTAGACGTAGCTGTCACACTCCCGACACTTCGACGGCGTGCGGAGTTTACGTAGCCGATGAGTCTGGGCAGCTTTGGAGAGCCCGACGTTCCGGAAAGGTCCAGTTGGAACCACAATCTCGGGCTCAATGCCATTTATGTCTGAACAGGAGGACGAACGGCTTTCGTTGAGAAACGCATCGTTTTCTAAATGATTTCGCTGACTAACGAAAGAGGTGGATATCAGGTCTTACTCGGGGGTTCGAAAGAAGCCACGTTCCCATCCTTCTCATCTAGGTCTTCGTTTGAAGACATGGTCCCGGTGGAAGAGGTGCGGACCATTTTGCTGACATCAGCTTTAACATAGAACACACAGTATTATAGCCATCACAGCCGCGGTGCTGAAGGAGATGAGAGAGAACAAGCAGGTCTCACCTGAACTGGTAGTTGGAGACTCCAAGCCCCCTTCCCCTTCTACACTGTCAGCATCACTCACTGTGGAACCCCATGATTTGTGGCCTTGTCCTGGACAAGGGGAGATTACAAGCATCATGTATAGGGTAGCTTCACAGAGTGGTCTTGCTGCACGGTAAAACAACAGCGTTGCTTTTCCGGGACAGAAAAAACGCAGCATACAGGAGGACATTAAAACGGTGAAGCACGCACTCTTCCTGGCGTACTCAGCGCTGCGTTCCTCCCTAGTGGCGGCCTCTCCCGCGCTGGGAGGAGCCTCGGAGGGGCTCTGCTGGTCAGCGTTGAAACTGTCATGGCGCGGTCGATTTGGCTGCCTGGACCAACAGATACAAACGCTCAACACGCAAATGTAACCATGTCTCAAACTTCTCTGTGAACTCAATTTGAGCTGGACCATCGCTCACATCCACCACCACCACCACCCTTCTGTGAGGCTAGTAGTCACTCACTGGCTGGAGGCGGCGCTGGCAGAGTACGACTCAAACTGGTAGGTGACCTCTGGTTCCCCAGTGAGCTGTAGGTCTCGGACGTGGGCTGCGTACTGCTGTCCCGGGTCGTACAGCTTGCTGCTCTCGCACAGAGTCTGGTAGTGGACCGGCAACACCACCGTCTGCATGTGCATGATCTGGTAGTAGGAGATGGTGGCCTGGAGGACAGGAGAGGAACGGTCACGGCAGGTCCCAGGTGGAGGCTAAGTGTGTGTGTGTGTGCGCGTTACTGACCGATCGCAGGGTCTGGTCACTCTGTTTGATGACCTCCTGAAGCAGACGGAGCACATTGACCTTGACGTGTTCCAGCTCCTGCTGCTGGGTGGTGGCGTCTGCTATACAGGTTCTGTAAGTAGCCTCCGCCTCCTCCGCCTGGATGATGGAAACGCACACCACCACATGTGGGGTAGGAAGAGAGGTGAGGGGGGGCGTGGCTTTGAAAAACACATTTGTGAAAAAGGCAAACGGCTTTTAAAATGACGTGAGGTCAGAGACGGGAGCGTTATCCACTCAAAAGGAGAGATCAGCACTGTGTTAAAAGAGGAGAGACCAGGACCGTGTTAAGAGGAGAGAACAGGACCGTGTTAAAAGAGGAGAGACCAGGACCGTGTTAAAAGAGGAGAGACCAGGACCGTGTTAAAAGAGGAGAGACCAGGACCGTGTTAAAAGAGGAGAGACCAGGACTGTAGAAGCAGGTCTCAGCACCTTGTTGCGAGCCTCTTCCTCCAACCGTAGTTTCCTGCCCAGAGACTTTGTGGTGGAGCCTCCTCCCTCCTCCTCCGCCGCTTTGCTAGCAGCTGATCTGGCCTTGTCATGCTCCTCACAGCGAACCATGTATGCCTGCTTGGCCTTCCGGAGGTTCGACTCGCACTCCATCTGGAAGGAAAACACAGCTAGTCAGCCGCTAGTTGCCCAAGTCAGGAAAAACATTTTACATTGTATTTTCCTAGCAGTCCTAGCAGTAAGTTAGCGTAAACGTCAAGGGCAACTTGTCGAGACAGGGAAAATACTGGTAAACGTAAAGGACGCGTAGGAACTGACCAGTTTCCTTTTGGCTCTGTACCACTGCTCCTTGACCTCCTTGCGTTTCTTCTCGTGCTCGTGCTTCCGCTGCATCAGGGGCTGCAGAAAGGTCTGGGTGTGCAGGGTGGAGGTGGCCTGCTGGACCCCGTTGCTCTGCTCCAGGTCCTGCTCCAGAGCCAGGGAGTAGATGGAGTAGAAGGGCATGTGGGGCTGAGGGCAGAGGCGGGCACATCTTTATGCACATACTGTTGGGCGGCACAGAAGTCCATTACGGGTAAATGTATCTACACAGAATCAAAGAAGATTCCAGATCTTTGAGGGTGACCAGGACTTACATGAGTGATGTTGTGCTTGCTGGACTGGTACAGTCTTTGTAAGCCTTTGGCAAACTCCACTTCTGTATTGGGAAGGATTTGGGAGTCAACCACTTTTACTATGGGTACAAAACTGGACCGATGTTTTCAGTATTAAAGGAGACCGCGGAACCGTGTACTGACCCAGTGAGGTTCTCTTCTCCACGTAGGTCATTAGGTCCTTCATGTATTTAGAGATGGTCTTGGCGTAGGCCAGTGCAGAGTCAACTCCCCCTTCACTACGCTGCAACACAATGTCCACCTCCTCAACCCGGCCATAGTCCTGAGGGTCACTCCTCATCGGAGCTCCCTCCTGGCAATGGCTGGACACTCCGTACAGGTTCTCCATGGACTGAAGAAACACAAACACTGCTTAGACCCCTCAGGAGCACGGACAGATTAACATGACACACTTCAACAGCCCATGGCCACTTGCTAAGTAGAACATACTTCTGGCACAACACAAGATCATTGGGGAAGTGGAACTGAATGACGGACGTTCCAATGAAAACAGGATGGAATAATAGAGTCTGGGTCTACGCAGACCCACGTGGGTGTCGGCCTGGGGAGTTCAGTGTGTCAGCTGCAGGGGCAAATGGGTGGGAAGGAGCCACGTTATCTGGAGCCTCAGAGGCAGCCTGTGTTGCCCACACAGGGAAAGGGGATTGATGGACAGCGAGGGAGAAACGACAGCCGGCTGAGATAAAGGCACACTGTGTCACTGCCAGGAAACCGGCCTCGCTGCCCCACCAACATCCGCTCTGAGAGTGTCACACCTCCTGTCACACACACACACACACACACACACAC
>JACXGK010001267.1:0-42013 GCA_016801125.1 Novumbra hubbsi | reverse complement strand
GGGTTTGAGAGGTTTCGTGAACTGCCTGGTTCAACAGGGGCGTCAAGAAACACATATTATGCCAGGCTCTGTGCAATCGCACTGCCTTTTCACTTCCTCTTTGTGTCTTTGTTGATTCACTTGTCAGTAAGGAGCCGCGGTGGATACAAAGCGGCCTGTTGTAATGTGGATTCACTCGGTTTATCGACTTTAAAATAGGACTTTCCAGCATTATGCAAAGTCAGAGACAACTTTTTTGTCTGCACATTTCCAGGGATTTTCAAAATTACAATTATCACACGCAGAAAATATTTGGGGACAGAAGCACCTCTTCTTGGTGTGTAGATAATCATCTGGAGACAGAACACCAATGTTGGTTTCATGTTCTAGGTTACGGAAGAGAATACCCACCACCACACTTCCTGTTTTCTACTGAGCCTCATGCAAATGTGTCACTGTTTCTCTGAGCGCCACTTCTCCATCTCTAATACACATGTGTACACACACAACCGCTCCAGTCCTACATTTATTACACCTGACCTGACCCCTGAAGACGCACTACATGGTAATCACATCCTATTACTCTGTACCAAAACAGTGTTATTGCATTACAAGTGAAAAAGGCCACGGACTTTAGAGAACAATGACTCCTCTCAGGCATGTTTCACAATACACCGAAAAACACAGCATGTACTCACTTGCTACTAAATGCAACAGCAATTGTCTCAATGGCCTTTTCAAAGTCCATTTTTTCTATGTCATTACTCGTCTCATAGTGGAATCCTGCAATCATAATAATAAATGTGTTCAATCTTTAAAACTTTTGTTTTTATTGGTGCTAAAAACATTGATTGTTTAACCATATTAAGTAGTAACAGGGTCAAAACAATGGCCAGTAGCCTCACCTTTGACCTTCGATATGAGTTTGCCTGCAGCAGTGAGGGTCTCCACCGTGTTGAGGAGGGGGTAGGTACTGATGACCTGTCGAAGAACCCTCAGGACCTCGCCCAGACACTCATGGGCTAGAGGGCGACGGTTCTCCTGCTTGACTACAGACAAACAGACAGTGTTAGTGCTTCAGGGGGATTCTGTGTTGCTAACAAAACACTGGCACTGAAAGAATGGTGAGCATACTACATAGTATAGAAAATAGTATGCTAATTCATCTCTTTTTAAAAAGAGATAAATCTCTCTTTTTTATTTTTGGTATAGCATGCAAAGCAGTGTTCAGTAGTTGACAAAACAGCAGTGTTCATAATACTCTTATGTAGTTTTGCATTTGTAATTTTGCCAGGTGGAATGACAATCAAGCAACAGCTAATGCACCTTAGAGAAAGGAATGAAATAACGAAAAATAAAAATCTACTTTAAATGTTTGATTAGAACAAACAACCAATCCTGTAACGCAGTGAAATACCGGGCACAGTAATGCAATAAAACATTCACGTGATAGGACCCAACACTCAATTCCATTCCATATGGAATTCAGCAAAAACGTTACAGATGTAAATAGACGTTCCACCAAGCGCCCAGAACTAGGAAGACTTCCTCTTCTACGGCCCAGAAGGGAAACAGAGCAGGTAAACGGAAAGCACCCTGCCTAATCAAATGAAGTGTCATACAAGCACAGAGCATCGTTAACGGTTAAGCGTGTGGCGAGATAAGCAAAACGATTTGATAGCAACTCCCACTGGGCTGAAGTCCTCGACAAGGCTGTTTTCACAAGTTGTGCGTTACGACATTGGAATGGGGGAAATCCTTGTGTGTCGTGGGAGTGACGAGACGAGGCCCCTGATACAATTGGAAACCCAAAAAATCGTGGGTAAAATGTGCCAATAAAACCACACACACACAATATTAGAGGTATTCTTCATCATTCCCCATGCATCATCCTGTAAAATCATACTAAGTTGAAAATGTTCACTTTTACATTAGTCATTTAGCAGACACGCATCGTGCAGACAGGGGACCAGAGGGCACAGCGGATGCGTGATGACGCGTCTACGTAGCGATCATATTTAAACCGAATGGATCTTCAGCAGGACAAGCCGCTTCAACAAATGGTTAAATCAATCCACCCATTTTGAAGTAGATTGAACCCTGGCACGTAAATACAACCAAAGGTAATAACCACAATGGGTTGATACAGGGAGAGCGTTCCTAGGCCAGCCTGCCTGTAGTACCGCGGCTCTGGGTCAGACTGATGCTGTGGACTATATTAGGAGGAAGTCTAAATGAGGTCCCTCCGTCAAGGATCATCCATCATGGCTTCCTGTTTGGATTTCTACACCAGTCACAGGCTGGGCTAGTTTACAGTAAGATAAGGTGAATACACCCAAACATCCTCTGCTTTACCAGCCTAAAAATTATTTGTAGTAAACTGAAAAGCCCAATGTTAAAAAAAAAAAAAAAAAGTTCATATTTGTTTGTTTGCAAACTCTCATAATGAAGACTGTCGCCATTCCTGCCGGAGGCCTCCGTCACCATAACGAGACAAACATCAATAATATCCATCTGTCATTTTCGATTTTAAGGCCAAACTGAAGTTGTTGTTGCTGTAACAGGATGAAGGCCTATCTCAGCACAGACAAGAGGAGAGTCAGTGTGTCAAAAACGGCAGCAAACAGTCATCTGGTTTCCTGCTCGAGTGTGGTCGCTGCAGCTCCTCTGCGTGACGGAATAAGAGACCGAAAGAGGGAGTTCTGAGTAGCTTGAGCAAAGCCAGCCCCGCCCTTTTCCTCTCCCCACACAACAGGAGAAGTGAGGAGTCAAAACAGCATTGTCCTAAGCGCAAGCTAACGTGTGGCACGTCATGTATGCCTGGTGAAGACATGCACAGACAATATTGAGAAACACAACAGCAGATGGTCACGATGCAGCTAAAACCACACCCAATAACAAACGCATGATTCACATGCCAACACTGAAACAACCTCACTCGGGAGGTCTAAAGCCAAGTTGTTACTATCTCCAAGCTCCAAAGTCACTTTCATGACTCCTGAGACTGAGCTGGTCTGTCAGTTCCATGCAATATAATAAGATAACCGCCTTCGGAGCGCAGGGTCAAGCCCCGTGGTTAACCCTGGCATCGCCCACACGTCTCAAGGAGAAACGCACGAACCCATTCGCTCACCTTCACCCAACACGACGTCCTTGAGTTTCTCCACAGCATCGGCGAAGCGGGCCACGTCCCTCAGCAGAGATGGAATGTCCTCCACCTCGATGGCGGTGCTCTCTGGGCTGTCCAGTTGGGTGGTCGGAGTGACGGCGCCTTTACCTTGGCCCTTAGTGAACACCCAGGATTGGATGGGGAACCCAGCGGCGCTGGCATGACGGCTAAGGGCGGTGGGTCTCTTCATGGGGACGCCTGGCGACGGGCCGCCCACCCCTACCAGTTTGCCATGCTGGGCACTGGGGGTGCCGGGACAGGACACGGGGGAGTCCAGCAGGACACCCGGGGTAGTTAGAAGTGTGGAGGGGGAGGAAGAGGGCGGTGTGTTGGTAGCATCGTAGCGAGGCTGCTCCTGGAGTATAGACAGCTAGGAGACAGTAGAGGGGTGAAGGGGACATGAGACCTCTGGTGACATTGTTTCTGTACCTTCCCATGCCGACATTGAGACAATGTGAAGGATTTCTGACAAGTGGTTTGACACACCGTTGTAGGTATAAGAGATGCACGGAGACTTTCACAAGATCCTGTGTTGTGTAACACTTCCTGACTCTGCTTATTGCCACACCCTACAATAGCACTCTGAAAAGGGATACTCGGGCTCTTTCAGCAACATTGACATGGTTTGATGAAACATGACTGAAATCAAGCCAACGTGTGTCTCAACTTGTCCACGGACCTCTATAACACAATTACAAATCTTGTAAAGTAATGACTTAATAAGTCAGTAAACTGCAAAGTCAAAGTGTTATTAATCCCAGATGCGGTGGTGTGGCATTCAGGCCTGAAGCATACATCATAAAACAGTTTCAACGATAGGCACATTTTGTGGCTAGACAACCATCAGCAAAACACCTTACCAATGGGAGGTGCTCTCACGACAACTACTGCTAACGGGAGATATTTTTTCTGAAACTTTTTCTGGCACTGTGTTTGTTTGAATGTAGTATTCTGTATGAAAAAAATGCATTGCACAGAAAAACTGTATTTAATTAAACCTTAGTAAAAATAGACATACTCATTCCTTCTCATGAGAATAATTTATGAAACCTAAGTGGATAAATTAGGAAATTGGATGTGATTGACCTACCTGCTTAAGCCAGACGTTGGGTCTATTGGGTAGTATGTCCAATTTGTTTCTGGATTTATCTTCCCCTTTCTTAACTCTCTGACTTGTGGAGTAGGGGTTGTAACTATTCTTGCCACCACGTTTCAGCATGGCCCCAGTCCCTATTGTTTTAACATAATCTAGCACATGTCACTTTGAAACTGACTGATTGCACTAGAGTTACTGACCAGCCTGTAGCTGCTTCATTACCCAAAAACATTTCCAATGACAGCTTCCAAAATGAGTCACCCAGACAGAAAACGTGTCAAGAGCCTATATTTCAAAACTAGCTTTGACACTAACTCCCACATTCAACAAAATATTCCCGTAGTACACAATTTTATCTAAAATAAAATTAATAAACGTATTGGTACTTTCCAGAAGTATCCTGAAATGTTCATCTTTAGCATTTAAAACCACCCACTAAACCTGTCATTTCTGGTGACGTCGGGTCTAAACTAGCTTGACCTCTTGTACTGCCCCCATGGCTCCTTGCTCCTTGGCGGCAGACAGCAACGGAGTAGGAAATCGGACTGAGTGACGGGAGGAAATCAGAGATGATATGCTACTTACTGAAGATGAGCTCTGCGGCCCAGGGCTTCCTGCTCGGCTCTTCTTCGAGATAGAAGGAGTTTTGATCAACTCCCGTTTCTTTCGAGCGAACATCTTCAATGTACCTTTGCCGTCCATCCCGACTTCTTTGAGTTTCACATACAGCCCCCCCACCCACCCCCCGACTCTCCAGTTTTTTGTTGTTCTACCAATTACGGGCGCTGTTCTTCCATCCGTTCCAACCTTCAGCCACGTTTGTTGCTGCCGCGCTCCTTTCCCCTTGTCACACATTGAGCGCGCAAGCTCACTGACAGCTCACCACAAACAGTCAGTGCGGCAGCCGCATCCGCTCATGTTTTGTTTTTTTCAAGGGAAGAAAGTGCATGTGATTTGATTGGGGCGATTGAATTCGGTTATCAACTGTCTATAATATAAACAATGCATTTACATACTAAACAATTTAAATATAACATACTTGACATAAGAGTTTGAACAGCTGTACCTAAATACCGATTGTCTGTTAGGTGTCCCTATATTTTCGCGGAGAGTTGTAAGAGATATCGATATCTCCCGTGGGGAAACGATTTCTCCCCACTGATCACACTAACGTAACACCTGTGCAGTTCATGTGGTCACAATTTAAATCGCCCATTTCACCTATGTGCAATCAATTTCAACGCGTAGTATTACACGTTTATATAAAGAAACGTCTCCTACGGCGTATACCCACACCGGACATGAAGCCTAAACAAAACAACATGGGAAATAGTATCTGATTATCGATTAACTTTCCAGTTAAGTATGATTAAGACCACATACCGATTTTCAGCAACGACCAGGAAGCAATTGGGGTTAACTGCCTTGCTCAGGACAGAAATACCTTTTTTACTTTGTCAGATTAATTATTTGACTTTGCTAAATTATATAACCGGTGGCTTTATGCTGCATACTGATTTGCTGAAAGCAGTGGTACTAGTAGGCATAGGGTGACCATACGGCTCAGTTTTTAATGGCTAGTCCTCTGCTGGAGTTGTCCCCTGAAAATTACACGTCCTTACCTGTGCTTTTAAAAGTGACCGCAAAGCCTACCGGTTGACGTCTCATTCGCGTTGTGCTTGTTTTAACCAACAGAGGGGGCTGCTCGCTATTGCTACATTCAATCTTCTACGAAAACTCGACCAGAAGCAGTTAATTATCGGCTCTATAAGGTTTAAAATATGTTATGCTAGCTGAAGTTAGCTTTGTAGACCAAGTTAGCTATTCTAGCTAACTAACTTAGTCGACATATACGTTTGCTAGCATCATTTATTTGAAACCTTATAGAGCAGGTTAAATCATACATCGGTCTCGGTGAATAAAAAAACATTAAATATCAAAATCTTCACTCTACATTTACACACACTACAAATATAAATTAACGATTGAAATCACAGGCTGTTCTAACCTGCATGAATTTTATCACAGCAACTCATAATGTGACTCAGTAGTGTGTATGGCCATCAAATGCCTTCATGCATTCCAGACAACATCTGGACATCCTGATCAGTTGGCGTATGTGGTCCTGAGGGATCTCCACCCAGACCTGGATCAGGACATCTGTGAGCTCCTGGGCAGTCTGTGGCGCTATTTGGTGGCGTCGGATACACCGATACAAAACGTCCCAGAGATTCTCAATTTGATAAAGGTCTAGCAATGGAAGGCCTGTCAATTGCATCAATGCCATTGTCATCCAGGAACTGCCTACACACTCTGGCCACATGAGGCCGGGCATTGTGATGCACCAGAAGGAACCCGGGGCCCACGGCACCAATGTAAATTCTGACGATGGGTCTGAGCATTTCAGCCTGGTACTGAACAGCAGTCAGGGTACCGTTGACTAGCACCTGGATGTCTGTGCAACCCTTCAAGGATATGCCTCCCCATACCATCACTGACCCACCACCAAACCGTTCAGTCCACTAACCACTGCTCTTTCACATCTGTCACATGTAGTCAGTGTAAACCTGCTTTAATCTGTAAAGTACATGTAAAACTTGTTATACTGTGATGATTACGTGTTCCATTATTTTTTCTTATGCAGTGCATTCCATAGATAATAACATTGTATATGCTAAAGAAATATTGACCGCCAAACTTAATGTCCCCGGGTTTCACTTCAGAAATCACCTAAAGTATATTGGCAGCATAGCACAAATCCATGAGACCTCTTGTTCCTCCCCCTTAGCCTTTGATTTGAGTTCACGCTGTGGTGATGTTTTCTCTGTATGGGATCCCTTCACCCCCTGTGTAACAGTACCAGTTCAGTTCACCAGAGATGAGTAGAGGCTGTCAAGAAATGACACGGTGCATTGGCTGGAGGAAATCTTTAATGAACTAAATGACTCATCTTTACAAATCAATAATAAATGAAGCAGGAAAGAACATTGAGCTTTAATATACTTTACCCAAGAGTTTGCATTCAAATGACATCCTCAATATCAAAGTTGTTGCTAAAAAAATTGCTATTTTAAAAAAGGCACACAAATATTTGTTTTACTGCAAGATGTATGATAGGCATTTAGAAAGGTGTGAGCCCCGAAGAACTCCCATGGCTTAAGAAAGCCCTGACCGTGGGTGTCCAACCTTGCTCTCCAAAGAAAATGTTAGTCCAAAAGATGGAAAAACAAGCGATCTTAGAAGACCAAAGCATTTCACTTCTATTTAAGAGGCAATGGGCTTGTTCAATATTTTAGCCTACAGTACAGACGGCTTCTGACCGACTGATCTACAAAGAACCCTGCATCATAAATAACTACTAATTATTACTGGTAGATCAGTCCGTCAAAATGCACCCATGATACACGGCATTGTCTGCTTGTAAGAGTTGGAATCGTGTGCTCCAACATTCTGTTTTTGTTGTCCTGTGTGTAATCTAAAGTTCTGTAGCTGGACCCCATTCAAAGTCCTCAGCCTCATTGTTATCATCAGAGCTGTCGCTGCCTCGGATCTGGGAGCGTCTCGTCTGAACAGCCTGGTGGTGAGCCAACCTATAAACAGATAAGGTCCAGGCTTTACTCACTGTACTTCAGTTGCCATTAGCTCAGCTCACTCAGAAATATTTGGAGTACAACTGGGGTATGACTTCACACTGGCTAATGTGGGTTTATACCAACATGCAACTATAATAGTCACAGCAATAAATAATCATTTTGAGGAGTTAACTTACACAATAAACGAAGGGGAGGCTTTCTTTTCTTCTGGTTCTGCCATACGGGTCTGAAAAAGGTAGAGGTCATGGATCAAACTTCCATGGAGAGTTGTAAATGAACAGAGCATTGTAGCATTTGGAAGACAACTAGCCCCTTCAGTACCTGTTGGAGTTTCTTCTCTATGACTGACAGTGTGACGGCTGGGGGACTCTCCGGCAGCAGCTTGGCCGACGGGGCCTCTGGGAAAGAAATGGAGGTTCTGGGGTCAGGGGCTATGAAGTTGGGGGGTGCGTCTGAAGGGGATTCTGGAACAACCCGGTCAATGGCGTCAAAGTCTGAATCTGAAAAGCTATGAGTGGACGGAGTGTCATCATCTGCGTCGACAGTGCGAGCTGTGCCGTCAAACGGACGACGGATTGATCTGGGCTCAGGCACAGTCATCAAGGGTGGGACCTCTTTGAGAGGCTCGGGGGACGGGTCCGGGCTGTGGTACTCAGAAGCAGGCTCAGATGACCGGGCTAGAGCAGTGGGTCTGGAACCCCGAGGCTGGGTGCCGGAGTCAAATGGCTCCTCTAGGTCCTCGTTGTCGGTGTAGATCTCTCCGTCTGTAAATGCCTCTCCATCCGTGTCCTCCAGGTCGCTGGCAGCGCTCAGGTAGTCCGAGTGGTTTTGGTCCAATGCATCGAGCTCTTCCTCTCCTCCTCCCTCAAACTTAAACACACAAAGGACGCATTTATCTACTCAATTCCTTAGTTCATAACAGGCAATTAATTCGGAGCAGATTCCTGGGTCGAATGTGCTGGGATCGGCCAGGATGACTTACCGTGACTTCTGAGACCCAGACAGGTTTTGCCTGTTGATGTCTGATCTTGTCTTTCAGAGAGTCATACCAAACATTAGAGCTGGGCTGGAGGTCAATACGAGCTGAGAGAAATGGGAGAGAGGGGATTCAGGCAAGAGTCAAACTCTATAACCACTGAAACTAACCAGAAACTAGGCAAGCTTGTGTTGTTGGCGGGATTGTGGTGAACAAGGGAAGGTGTTAGAAGAGCAGCTCTTTATGGTCAATGCCAACATTGTTGTGAGAAGTGGCCGATACTCTGTTCCTGTACTCATCTGAAACCTAGTGGATGGAACGCCATTTGTGTATTCAAAATGTACATTTAACACGTTGTTCTGTAGAAGGCTAGCAATGTCAACTTGTTATTTTCATCAGGATTTGGTTTCAGGAATATATTCACTTGTTCTATTCACACAGTTAAAATAAAAAATATAGAGAAGAACAGAAACTAACAGACTAAGTGTCTGTGTAAAACTAGGAACATTGGTGGTGGCTAAAATATGTATACTACTTTTGTCAATCAACATAATATTTTTTTATTGTTCTTTTTTATCTATTTCTTTAAAGGTCTACAAAGTACATTCGTTGGGAGAGAGCAATATGTTTTGTTGCCCTCACTCTAACCTGCTCTTCCCGTGTGAGAGAACAGCGTTTCAAGAAACAGTGCAAAACTTCAAGCGATTTATGATATTAGACAGGTAGGTTGCAGTTCGTCCATCGCACCATAAACTGCATGCAGCCTGGCAATAATATAGCCACAAAAGCATAGACTAGGCTGGCAGGGAACTCCGTGTGTGTAGACAATGCTGCTCTGACCACTAAGCCACAGAGTAGCGTAGAGTGTCGTGACATCCTAATTTTCAGTGTACAACAACAATATCATTGGTTGTGGGAAGGAAATCTGTACTACGTACACATTTGTCATGAAACATTATATATATTTGGTGTTAGTTTTACATGAAGTTAACTACTTTCTTTGATGTTCTACAAAGCAAATCCTAATTTGTTTTGTCCCTGGCCGAGTTGGGGACATGGTCCTCTGTTTGGTAGACTGCATCTCTAACCACTACGCTATTTAACAAGGGTCGTCGGTCAGTCAATCACTCAGAGACAGAACCACTTTTTTTGTCCCGCTCCGCTTGCACAGTCCATGAACAACATTATTTAAATAATAATACGTTATATAGCGGTTTTCTGGGACACAAAGATGCTTTACATCTGAAACAGAACAAACATTCTAGGCCGGGGGTGGGCAAACTACGGCCTGAGGGCGGAATGCGGCCCGCAAGGCAGTTCCAACCGGCCTGCGGAAGAGGGCTCACCAGCCCATTCTTACACATCTGAGTCAGAATTTAAATGATTGACACATAATAAAGAGATCTACTGTATATGATGTTTTAACCTTTACCCTTTTCTGAACAGCAAATCATTTATGTTTAAGAAATTACAAAAACAAATGTGGCCCTCCATTTAATTTCAAAATGGAGGGCCATTTAATTTTGCCCTCCCCTGTCCTAGGCGAATGATTAGACAATACACAGACAAACAAAAAGAGAAGTACTCATGAAACTGGAACAAAGGAAAAGGGCAGGGGCTAGGGGGAGGCTTGTTTCAACAGATTAGTCTTGAGGTGGTGGAGGTGAGTTCCACAGCCTCAGAGTAGCCCTAGAGAAAGTCTCCAAAAGCCTCCCTGTCGCCAAAGAACCATAGCCTGTACTTGTTCTGATAGCCCAGGTGCATGTTTACCTGCGAACAGGTGGTTACAGTGCTTCCTCATCTTTAGGGCCTGTGCATAGAGGCGCCTGGAGCTCTTGTTGGATTTGGGGCACAGCCTCTGCCTCATGGCCTTGACATCCTTCCTGCTGTGGGGGTCCAAGAACAGCACCATGGGGTGGTACTGGATGTAGTTCAGACGCTCCACTGCAGTAGGAGTAATGTCCAGTAGAGGGTGCTTGTTCTGGAACAAAGGGTTAAAAAGAAACTCACAATGAGACTGGTCTCTACAGTTGTTTTCCCTTTAAACATGAGGTGGATGTTTGTGTGTTATGTCTCAGCCCCCCCACCCCCACCCCCACCGCATTTGACTCACCTTCTCTGCAATACTTCGTACTGTGTCTAGCTTGATGACTGTGGAAGCGCTGTCTGTTCCACTACTACTACGAGGAACCATCTCTGCCACCTCATATTCATCAGGCATCTCTTTGACCAGCTTCTCCATGGCCACGTCGTTCAGAGGACCCAGGATGACAATCGGACGTTTGAAATTAGCTAAAGAAACACAGGGGTTAAAGGTGAACGTGTTACAATACAAAGTATAACAGTACACAAAAGCGTTTTCCAATTATATGAAATTCTCCCAACCTTCTCTGAGCAGAACTCTCTCATAGGCTGGGAATTTGCCCTGGATCGTAAGCTGAAGCAGGTCGTCACGAGTCCTTCGAACATTCTTCTTGGCCCCACGGAGTCCTCGTAGTTTCCAGAACTCTGCCCTGGGCCCAGATACCTGGCGATCCCCACCTCCTCCGCTAGCTCTTTGAGCCTGCTCAATGCTGGCCAGAGTCTCTGCCCTGAGGGGGAAAGTGGTTGAGTAATTGCTACCCCTTTAGCTGCATCCAAGCGGACAGAAACAGCAAAATGATGCTCATGTGCTCTCTTCTGAAAGTGTTAATACATTTCTTAATACATCTTTTCAGATGAAAAAATCTGACCAATCCTTAGAGGAATGAATCAAATTGATCAAAGAACCAAGGTTCAACGGACTTGGCCTGGTTGGGGATGGTGCCCTTGTCCAGTTCGTGCAGGTCGTTGCCCATGCGGATAGCCTGCCACTTGCCCAGCTTGCCCTTGTGCATGGTGTCCACCACCCTGAACACCTCGCCTCTGGTGAAGGACAAGCCCAGGTGCTCATCTGCTTCATGGTCAAAGTGTGTCCGGATATAGAAGGAGTCTCCCAAGTTGCACTGCAGGATCTTCTTGTATACTGAGAAATGGAGGCAACGAATGTTGTGAGAGGTGGTTCACACCTGAAGGCACACCGCACCTTATAGACCTTGCTGAGCCGCTGCTTTGGGCTCTCGGGCAGAACTTACTGTCCATCTTGTTCTGGGTGCGGATCTCCACCCGCTCTCCGGTCTGAATGTTCATCAGAAACAAAGCAGCTTCTTCACGGTTTAAATGACCGAAGTCCACTTCATTCACCTACAGTAGACGGAAGCAGACGTGTCAAAGACATGCATTTGAGATACTGTAGTGTGCCTGGAGACCTGAGATCACTCCAGGATGAAACCACAGAGAATACTACATCAGGGATGTACCTGTCTAGACCTTCAGGAGCGGAACATTGAATTCAGGTAATTATTAATGTTGGGCGAGAACAATAGCTTGAATACAATATGGTTGTCTTCAATGAATCTTACCTGCATGATCTGGTCCCCCTCCTTCATGCCCTGCAGCTGGGCGGGGCTGTTGGGCTGAACCCCACCCACAAAGATGCCCACGTCATTGCCACCAACCAGTCTCAGGCCAACGCTCCTGTCCTTTACGAAAGATATGGTGTTCAGATCAGCGCTGTACCTGAGATGAGAGGAAATGCATGTTAAATCAAAAGGAGTCCCTGAAAAGGTACATAGTATATTGAATTTAATACTGGTCTACAGCTCCCATATAATTTTCCCTAAAGAAGTACCAGTACACCCATGTTTGGCCATATAGCACCTGGTTTCTTTTTAGGGCAGAAGAGCGGTCTGAAGCCTATCCGCACTTTTAAATTATCAAATTAGCCGGCAATTACTATAGGCGACAAGACAAGTAAGGACTTGTTTACATTACGTTTTCTGGTCTACTGAAGAAAACTCAAGACACTAGATTATGTTGTATTTTACTTGCCGATATCGATAGCTAGACATGCAACCATCTTATGTAGCGAGCGCCACATTTGCGATAGAGAACAATTATAGATGTGAAAAAAATTCTGCCTGTACTCTGTTGAGTTTCCGCGCAGTGCACGCGCATATGCTTGAGTTATTCCGCGACTGACAACACAATCCTGCAGTCCAGTAAATCTAATAATGGTAAAAACACAATGTACAGCTCAATGAAGTGGAACGAGCGGTATGGAGCCGAAAGTATTCTGTAATCCTGTAAGGCATCTCACATTGACAGCGAAACAGTTCCATCGTCAGCAACAGAACTTCAAATGAAAGCGCCACGTTAGTCACCAGGTGAACAATATTGTCAGTGAGTTAATACGCCTTTTGTGTTGCACGTTACTGCGCAGCCAGAGTATCTTGTTTCTAGAAAATTGCATTTACATATTATATAAATGTTACTAATTTGAAATTAGCTCTTTGTTATCAGAACAGAAAGTCAACTGATTCAGGACCTGGTAAGGTAACAGTTAAATACCCTTGGCCTATAGGATACTAAAAAGAATGACTGGTATGGCGGTCGGCACGTTGTTACTGCATCCAGGCTAGGTGTGGGTGCCACCTACCCAATGCTAGGTGTGGGAATGGAGTCTGGGGGAAGGGAGTAGATGGGCTCCTCGGTCTTGGCTGAAATACGAAGAAGAGGTGAATATCTTCTAGACTGACTAAGACATGTTACCGGAAAACTTCTATCAAAGACTCAAGAGAGTTGGTACGTACAGTAGACTGGGGGGTTGCTCTTCATGGAAGTCACAGTACGGACAGTGCCGTTGGCTTTGCGTGGAATACTAAAGCAAAGGAGATACTTTTCACTTATGTTCCCAGACTAATTGCTCTAAAATAGCGAGATCAAAATGGCTGTACTGTTGTGTACTGCATGAGGTGATCTCATCAACTTAGTTTTTACCCAGGGTTGCTGTCTACATCGGTACTCCCAGACCTCCGAGGGGGTGAAGGGACTCGGACAGACTCAGAAGAATCTGAAGGAGACAAACACAGAGGGTGAGGGCACACACAGGGCCACGGATATCCAAGCCTAAATGTCATCTCACCAGAGAGAGTCCATCGTTCACATGGAGGTCACTGACCTGAGCGCCGTCTGGAGGGGGTTCTGTTCTGTCGAGGTGGCTCCTGACTCGCTACTACCACAGGAGAGGACCTTAATTCGGGCAGCACTCTTCGAGGGAGAAAGCGAAAGAATATTATATTATATTTATATACTATATTTTTTATTATCATAGGCAGTCCTGTCCCCAGAAACCACACAAATATACTGAAGAAAATGTCTCTTTTAGCGTCAGCCATACCGGTATTTGTTATTGGATCCTCGGGAGCTGGAAGCATCACTCTCTACAGAGTCGGGTCGAGGGACTGACGCGTAACTTGCCTCTGATTCTGACTCTGACTCTGAGCGAGCTGTGGCCACAGATTAAACACACAGTGATATTAAACATACGTTACACAGTTAGTTGCTGCTCACCTTTTCTTAACAATGTGACAACAAGTGCAGTTTGATAGCAAATGACCTGCAATGCTAGACATTTAGCATTTAACATTTGCCAATTGGGGACACCTCCTAGAGGGCCTCTAACCTAGAAACATATCTGGCCCTGCCTACACACCTTTAGGGGGTTTGCTCATGGTGACACTGGCAGACTTCCACTTGGGGGACTCCACCTGGGGTACCAAGTCCACCAAGGGAGTGGCTCTGGAATAGAAGAGAGGGAGGTTGGGAGTGAGGGAGGAGGAAGATAACAGAACTCAGTTACGTGTGGAGGGGGACCCGTGTTGAACATGATCATGATGAGAGGATGAGAAGAGACTGATATTCACCTCAGGGCCTCTGGGGAGCTGTCTCACATTGCAAGACCCTATTGTCTGACAACAGGTCATTAGCATATGGACAAGTGGGCGGTAAACAATTTAGCACTGTTGTCGCTTTAGATTTGGTTAAAATGTTCTGTTCCTGCCATGGATGCCTACCCGTCCAGGTCAAAGTTCAAATGTGTCTAGATGTTGATTTACAAAATCGGTTGAGAGGCCATCTTATATAGATTTGATCATGTTGCTGATTGTTTCGTAAAGACATCATTCAGCCACATATACATGAGAGGGACATGCTCAGTGGAAGTCACTTTTATTTCATTGATAAACAAAACCTCACAGTTGGCACAATTACAGCAGTAATTATTGGGGTACATTATAAGACATAATTAATTACCAACATATGTGTGGAATAAGATAATCATAAAAAACATATATAATGGAACAAAACAGAAATGTCTAGTGGAGGATGGAGGTGGGTGGTATGCATCGGCTGCCCAGTCCGGGGGCTCCTGCTGTGGCTTGGGGAGGTATGATGGTAGGGGTGGGGTGGGCCTCATCTGTACCTGTATACGTTCCGAGTGTCCTGGCTGTGAGGAGTGCCCTGTCTTTGGGGAATCCCGGCACTGCTATCTGACTCAGAGTCAGAGTCTGGGAAGACACGGGCAGAGGAATGATCACATTAGGTCACCGATTCAGGCTCATTACTCGAACACATAAGTTACCATGAAATGTTTTAGAAAGTTCAGTGTCTGGATATCTGTGCTGGTCGCTGAGGCCGCGCGGGTTCTGACCTGGGGGTGGGATTCTGACCGGAGAGGAGACTGATCGTGGGGGATCTGGACGGATGACGATGGGGGCAGCTCTCAGTGGCCCAGGGAGAGGTAGGTCAGGGAGCACTTTATATCGAGAGCGGTCTTCCGTGACCCGATGACTCTCTCCTCTCCTGTCAGGCGGCGGGGAGGCACTGCGGTCTGAGTCAGACTCAGAAACCACTACGGACGGAAAGACCAGCAGCATGTTATCATCAGCGTGAGGACGATCCACACAGAGGCGTCCTTCGACATCGTCCTCTAGTTGTTTACCTTTGCGAGGTCTCAAGGTGGAGGACGGGGAACGCTGAGCGGCCCACTCTAGAGATGCAGGGGAGGCTTTGGGGTTGGGCAGGATCGACATCCCTGAAAGAGATCTACACCAAGCAAAAAATATACCTTGAGGAGGTACACAAACTAAATGTTGTAACAAGCATGTCAACTTTATGTGAACGCTACCTGTATTTGTCGTTGTAGTCTTGGTTGTTTTTGTTAGAAGGAGGCGGTGAGGGACTACGGTCCGACTCGGACTCAGACGGCGCTGGAGGAAAACAAGCAGCTGAGGTCAGACAGGATTCGGACCAAGCCGGGTGGACAGACTTGGGTTTACTGAAGTTGCTGTATTGAAGGAGACCGCTTGGGTCTGGACTCACCTCTGCGAGGAGGATTGGCTTTAGCAGGCCGCGATAGCGTGGACCTCACTGGGGACGGGTCACGTGACTTCGAAACTAAGGGAGGAGGTTCAGCTCTCCTGCAATACGAGAAAGAGAAAGCCGCGCAATGACACAAAGGTAGAACAGTAACCATATAGGGGTTACATGGTAGAAAAAAAGCATGAAGTCAAAGTACTGTCCCCGTGTTTCGTCGGTTCACCAGGGCAGGTTCCTAAATGAACTCCCTTTCCCTGGTCATTTAGGTGTTAATGTGGAACAGCGGTGTACCTTCACACCTCTGACAGTAAAGGCGCGCCAGGTGAAGTTACCTGCGTGTGCGTCGTTCCCTGGTGGCGGAGCGGGACACTCGATCTCTGTTAGTGGGTAAGTCTGTATCCAGGTCGGATATGTCTGAGAGGAATAAAGGGAAGACACAGGACTCTCATGCTGGAGCTGTTCTCGACACCACGTTCACCATGGTCATCAACCACCTACCTCCACAACACCATGTGTCCCTATACTACAGGCCTCCCTCCCTCCCCGTACCGTCCAGTTCCGAGCTACTGTTGCTGTTCCTGTCCTCTTCACTGTCCTCCACCTCAGGGATGCTGACCAGGAACTTGCGGTCATCTCTCAGCACGGTCATAGTCAGCTTGCCCCGGGATTTCTCCACCAAGTGTTTGGTCTCCAAGAGGGACAGGTTCTCTGTGGTCATCCCATTGATCTAGATGGAGATGGAAAAGGCTTCATACACTGATGTCACTAAACACAGATACCATAACATCAGCCTTCCTAGATATTTTGGCATATGGTCCCAGTAAGGAATCAGACCTACAAAATGGGAGTTTTTTTTCATAGCTGACCTGATAATGCTTTATTTTACCTTGAGAATGAGGTCTCCCTCTTGCAGAGTGCCCTCCTTGGAAGCTAGGCCCGTGGCGGTCATGTGTTTGATGAAGATCTGGCTCCCCAACTTCAGGCCGTACTCTGAAAAGCAAGGAAAGAAATGTGAACGCACGGCCTGTTATATTGACTCCAAGTAGAACTTCCGGTGTGTTGTGTCGGAAACACCCGTCCCTACCAAACACAACCCTGTTCCTCCTCACCATCTGAGAGTTTCTTCTTCAGGAGGGTGGTTTTGATGGGCTTGTCTGGGAAGTCCTGGCGCGGAAGTCGTTTGTACCCAGAACTGACCGGAAGGGCGTTGGAGGTGCCATTGCGGTCCAAGGTGGTGCTGCTGGCAGAGCGGTAGCGCTCAGCCTGGTCGCTGCCGTCAGAGTAGCGTCGGGTCCTCTGCCTGGGTTCTTGGTCCAGCAGGTTGGACTGGGAGGTGGCCCGCACCGGCCTGGTGGTGGCAGGGATCTGGATCGTACGAGGACGCTTCACTGTCTGAGAACGGAGAGCAGGAAGTAGGATCTTTCCCCTTCTTAAGAAGATGCACAGCTGACGCCTGCGTCAGAGTCGGTGGCATCGAGCCACGTTTCAGTGACTCATTGTTCATAGAAAATCGCAAGGGTACAGGGTGTTTATTGTTGCTGGTCGGAAATAGATGTGAGAACAGAGAAACATAAAGGGAAGGCGAGCGTTTGTCAAGAACCGGGTTTCCGTCAGTACTCACAATGTTGGCAATCTTGCCGCATGACTTGAGGTTCTGGATGGTGAAGGTAGAGTAAACATTGTCCATGGACACCCCGTTGACCATAACAATCTGATCTCTTACACTATTGTGGAGGGAGGAGAGATCAAACAAACAAGGCAATTAACAACTCCTCAGGATTGGACTTGTTGTTTTGAGTGTATGTGTTGTGCCTTTGGAAGGTATCCGGACCCCTTCACTTCATTTGCCACAGCCGGATTCCAAGTTCTAGGTAAATCAAGGACCAAAGGACACTCAATTTGGAGCATCACGGCAAACTGTCCTGAATACTTAATTATCTGTGTGAAGGGGTCTGAATACCAGGCTAGACATCCATCTGTGTCCACCGGTCCGTCTAGCCATGTAAAGCCAGTAAAACCCTCAGACCTGTTGGGTTGGTGCAGGTGACTTACAACAGTCGGCCCATGGCAGGACCGTTCCGCACCACATCTGAAACTATGACGGCCGTGTCCCCAGAGTCCGGGTTGGGCTTGTCTCTGCCCCCGGATATCGCAAAGCCAAATCCCATCTTGGAATCCTGCCACAGCAAGGGAGGGCGGGTGAGAGAGTGACATGTTTAGTGTGAGAGGGAGCAAGAGAGAGCGAGCGCCAGACACAGAGAGAGGAAAGAGTTGATAGGGGAGTAATACGTTTGAGATAAGGCCAGATAGAGAGCAAGCACATTCCATCGGCACTGAAGAGTCACCTGACCTGAGCCTACAGCTACGGGGATCAAGGTGTGTCTTTGTTACTCTAAATTCCTGTAGTTACGAAGGGTTTCAGTAGGCTATTCCTTTTAGCGTACCATGAAAGGATCAAGTACCGGATCTACATTCAGTCATGTTTTTCGTTAAGATCAAAGTAAAACACAGAGAGATACACTTACTTTACTTAGTGTTATAGTATGCTGCTCCCATATCGTTAATTCCTCCATCTCTGGTTTCTGGAAAACAACATAAAACCAAATTACAACATTTCAAAGCAGAGCCCAGGCGTTCTCCATCTTGTCATCAGTAAACCTAAATGAATGGGCCTGCGCTACCAAACAGAAGCCCTACAACGTCACAAGCACTGGTTTCATGACCTTACATTGAGAGTTGCCAACAGGTAGGTATTGTAGATGAGACACCAGAACAAGCCAACAGCAGCGTGCTCTCACCTGCCCCATTCCATTCCTGTCTGACAGGTATGGGGGAGGGGCCACAGGGGAGGAGCCACCAGCAGGGAAGGACACTATTAGGGCCAGGCCATGCTGTGTCACATGACACCAGGTTATTGTTTAACGGGAGTGCAACGTCACAGAACGCACCAGGCAGAGGCTGTGCTTCCCGGTTCTCTCGTCACGTGTAACCCTCTGTTCTACAAAATGTATTTTTATCTGCAATGTTGTGTGACTCGATTATACACACCTCCAGGTACACACTTAACCAACAAGCAGTCGTTAACCAACGGTGTTAACACTAGCTCGATTCCACGCTTTACATATGTCACGTATGATGATCCCAAACCGAAACCCTACAACATACAGGTCATATATCACAGTGTCCTACTCCTAATATAGTACACTTTTAAATTGGTCTAGCAAGTGGGACTACGCTGAAGGACAAGAGAATCATTGTGGATGTGCAAAAACTATCAACACAACACAACTAAATGTACTGAGACAAAGTAGGTCATAAGGACAGGATGTGTACACAATGACACACATGCACTAGTCTGGCTCATGACACTGAGAGACAGGGTCCAGCCAGGCTACTGAAATGAAATGTAAACAGAAGCTTCTTTTACAACCAGTCCAGCAATTCTGTGTACGCAAACCCTTTCTGACTCATTATGTAACTACCACAAATACAAAAATTGTAAAAGTGTAAGCCCACAAAAAAAGACTGACAAAACAGACCAATAAATGTATACGGCAGAACATTTGTTCCTTCAAAGTTAATCGCCATGTCACAGTTCTATCAAGTCGCCTTAGTACCAAATGGCGCTGCACTCGCATGTCTTTATCCTGGGCCCCCCGAATGACTCGAGTGCACATAGAGACATTCCAATAATTAAATTAGGCGATTTATGAACTTAGACAAGTTTTAGGTATTTATTGTTCTTCCCCTTTAATCACAAGAGGTCTTGGGAAGGTCGACAAAGTGTCTATTCTACAGCGTCACAGTACAGCGACATTGTTGTGGCCAGGAGTTTTAATCCCAACAGCATACCGAGAGGGGGTCACATTTTATGTCTTAATGCCATTTTTAAACCTTTTGGGCTTTAATGCTAGTAGGGTTGCAAATGTTCAAATCTGGTATGAGACAGAAAAGGTCTGACTAGGAAATCTTGGCAACAATCCCGTTTTATTATTAACTTCTTATCAAACACACTAAGCTTTAAAGCAGACCGAACATTTTCAGAATGTTGTTTCATTTTTAGAGTTGATTAGAAATATGATTTGATTGTCATAATATTTAATACTTTGTCATTTGGTCTGTCAACATGGTGGGCCATATTACAATATACAAGTGAATAATTTTACTATAAGAAATGCGATGGGTCAAGAAGGCTATTTAATGTAAATCCGATCAGAATTGGACTGCCTGTGTAAATGTAGCATGACTGTCTGGTTCCATTTTTCCACATTCTCCCCTCTAACAACAGTCCCAAACAGGCACCCCTGATGAACTAATTAATGGTCAGATGATTATCTGACAAGTGTAATGCGGGGTTCTTGTTTTGAAATTGATCAAATACACGTAAGGTCTAAGGGTCCAAGGCTAAATTGATCTAGATCTTCTGTCTAAATCAGGGTCAAATGCTAAAGCAAAATCTTAAAAAAAAAAAAAAATGTTTTAATGCAGCAAGTAATTGTTGAAATACACATTTCATGCAAACAATGGATAAGTGCTTGGTGACATAGCTGCATTATTTATGTCACTGCCTTCGTATTCATTTTAGACTCCCATATGGCACATACTCACTACACAAGTTCAATCTTGCAATGGGAAAATTGTACTGATTCAGAATGATTGTATTGCAGTAGGTCACTTTTCCTGTTTGTATCTCTTATCATTTGTTACCATATACCACTTTGGATCAATACTCACACCCCGACTGGTATGAAGTAACTTCATTTGCTTAATTAACAAAGTACCCGGACCCTGTCCAAAGAAAACACAACGCAACTTACATGACAACACTAAAAGGCCCCACCACCTTCGAATTGACCAGATCCTCAGGTGCTTTTCTGCCTTTCATTAAAGACGTTTGCCCTTTGTACTCACCGCTGCTTCACTGAACCTCACTGCCATGACCCTGGGCCTAGGAACACACACCTGTGGCCTCCATGCTTTCTAATCCATGTCACCATCCATGTAGACGGGAGCAACAAGTTAAAGACACGCCTTTCAAATCCAATCTTTTTTTTTCCGCCACCTCTTTCAAAATTACACCTAGTTAGCTGTACTTTTGAAAGGCAAGCTGGGTAATCATGAAGAGCTAATGGGCCCTGACCACCAGGTCTTTGGAGGTGAAAAACACCTTGTAGAAATAAACCCTGCCTGGATCAAGGGGAGACTCCTCCTTCCTGCCTCTCCAACCAGACACAGGCCTTTCCATTGGCCCTGTGTTGCCATGGTTTTAAGGCAGAGCCTCAACTGCAACCTGAAACTCCATATGAAGCCCCGTGTGGAATAGCTGAAACACCTGTAGAGGTCTAGATGGCAAACACAAAGACAGACTCACTTTGATCCAGTCGTTAGAGGAATAGGCCCAGATAAAAACGACCACACTAATTTTAAGATGGAGAAAATCACGCCTTTGGAACTGAATCAACATAGATTCACATAAATTCTCACGCCATATTCAGTAAATCAAACATTTCAGCAGGCCAGTCAACCTGTAAAGCTGCGATTTCCCAGCAAATGATTTCACCTACCCAGAAAAGTTAGTTTAACAGAGAAATCCCAAAGAGAAAGTGAGCTGACACTTACCGGTGTCCCCGAACGGGTGACAAGTTTCAGTGCCTGTGTTAGATTCATAACAAAACACGGGCGTCCAGTTGGGTTTCCCGACGACAACAAGCAGCTGACAGACTACAGCTTCGGTCAGGCAGAACCTGCCACACTGGAGCTGGCTGTCGTACACCACATCTCAGCAGGACCCCGTTACCGATATCCCCTGTTCTCACACTGTCAATGTCATGCTAGAGACAAGCGCCAAAATGACTAGCCTCTTCTCATTCTGATCAAATCATGTCCAGTTGGTGAAATAAGCCTGTGCACTCAGAAGATGAATATTCCAATCCTGACCAGAGAAGTCGGGCACTATTTTCCCATGGCACCCCAGGTTATGTGGCTGGATTAGTCATTCCTGGTACTATGGTAACCAGAAGGAATGAGTACACTGAGCTGTTAATAATTTATAGGGTATTTACTTCACCAAATGCCATGGCAAAGGTCTCTCTAAATAGGCCACTGTCTTTATCCTGCAGCTAGGGAGAAATGTACGGTCCTGGTGATTGACGGTTTAGGTCCCACAGAATGAAAAGTTAGTGATTACAGGTCTCTGGATGGATTATCTGTTTATGAGTTCTACCTGGTCTACCGTCTTCTAGTTTCCATGTTTGCTTAAGGAGGTAGGAGTTAAGAGATTTGTCACCTCAGAGAACCATGGTGGCAGTGGAGGCTACATTCCGATCTGCAGTGTACTGGTATTGTGATTATAAAGAAGTAAAAAGAGAACTGCCTCATTGTTTTACCTAGCTTACCAGAATAAAAGGCCTTAACCCTTTTTAAAACGAAGAATGTCCTTTTAGTTTTGTTTGACAGGACATAAGTATAGAAAAAAAGGTAGACCAACATAAAAAACAAGGGTACAGAAAATGGGAACAGAACCTCCTTTACATAATAAAACATTCATGGACCCAAGGGAAATGGTAGAGGTTTCTAAGAGGGTTGAAACAAGAAAAAACAAAATGCAAGGCCCCAATGGAAGATGGAAAAACCCTCCCTCAGGCTGCCCAGTGGAGCACTGGGCTGGCACACCGGGGCGGGGCTAGCCACACAGGCAAATAAGGTCCCAGCTAGAGCAAATATTGTGTAATGAAGTACAAAGCAGACCCACCTGCAAGTTAAAAAAAAAAAAAAAATCACCCTGACCAACTACTGCCATGCAATTGGGAAGCTTGCTTTCTGGTAACTGTCCAGTTTCTCGATTGACATTGTAACCTGTTGCAATGCAAAAAAAAAAAAAATGAATTCAGCTTTGTTAAAATGCAGTCTTTCTGCTTTGGAATGGTGTGTGTTTATATCTGCCATAAATACATTAATGTATGTAAATGACTTCATGAATTAGCCAACCCTTCCTTGTCTGGTCGGAAAAACAATAATTTATTTTTTAAATGTTCTTTGGGAGATCTAAGTTTAGGGTTGAATTTTGAATTGTTTTTCATGCTTCCTTTGGCCTTTAAGGGCAATGTCAATTTAAGTTAGTTTTCTTAAGCTATGGCACATGTTTACTAAATGACGTCAATTTCCACCTTAATGTATAGCAGGAATTCTTTAGAGAACAATACCCACACATTAAATCAGAATCTACTTTCTGGCATTTTCTGCATTATTGGACAGGAGAGAGGTTAAAGGTAGATACTTTTTTGCTGATAATACTGACAATGCGGTTCTCTACCATCACGGTTCAAAACAAATGTCAGAACTCACTTGAATGTGAGCTTTGTCCAAGAATTGAGTAACCCACTAACAAGTAAGAGAAGTCTATTTAATGTAAATAATGGTTTGCAAAGCCACAATCCAGTTTAATTATGGCAAGCCTCGTCTCAGATGCTCTAGATAGCTTACCATAACACGGTTTACAGACCGTACATCCCTACAAAACACTTCAAACTACAAAAGGTGTAAACGGTTATTTTCTATTCATTTCTACCTTGACAAATATATATCCAGACTGGACTAATGATTTTAATTTCCATTTGTTTTTACTCTAATCGTTTTATCATTGATACGGAAGAAAACAAACATTCTCTTCTGGGGAACCTGTCATTTTGGTAATTGTTTTCCCCCGCTACTTTCTCACACCATAAACAACCCAAAATAAGTCGCGCCAATGTCGGAAAAGCAGAATGGATAGTCAGGGAGTCATATTGGAAAGACTTTCGTCATCTTCAGTTCTCCAGAGTCCATTGAAAAACTGGTTTATAGCAATCGTGTATATCTGAACTAAATGTGCAATGTTGCGCTTCACATTTGCGGAGGCATAGCTCGTTATAGGAAATGCAACACAACCACGACATCGTTTTTCAACGACAGCGTGCCATGCCGTATCAAGAATATTTACTGCCACATTTAGTCTTGTTACAGGCCACACCTTGCATAATTGTGTTCTTTATTGGGGCAACAACATGACTGTCCGCAAAATAGTTTTCGACGGACTTGTAAAATAGAATTCCGCGAACATTGATCACAACAATACTCATCAAATTATTATATCAGTATTGAAACTATTCAAATAAGACGTTACACTACGATTCTGTTGACATTTCTCTGAATTTAAACCAATCCGGTTGCCATGACCTAATTTCAATGAGACCATTCCTGATGAATGCTAAAAGTCGCTAAAAAGGCAACCTTAGATTTAAGTAACATTGTAGACAAACGCAAGCATTACAAAAAGAAACAGCCAAGGAATGAGAAGACGCAGCATTTTGGGAATGCACTGTCGAAACTCTGGCGAAACTCATCTGCAGGAAGAAACCCGTGTGGCAGAACCAGTAGGGCGAGGACGCTGGGAGGAGAGGGGCATTCAGCTGACAGCCTACCTTTTCAAACACAACACTCCCCTCGCCCTCAACCCTGTAACCAAAACACGATTTTCACTACTAACAAAAAGTAAATGAGATGGACACTGTAGCACTGTCCATATTTCACTATCGCCCTAACCAGAGTAGTTGACCTACTTCGTCAAGCAAATATTAGTTGTGTTGTTGAAGTCTGATTTAATTAACAACCAAACGAATCAGCAATATTGTAGATCAGTTAAATACAAATTCATTGTGATCTCTAAATGCCTTACAGCTAGTAATACAACATAGTAAGGCGGACCATATCAAATCCAAACGAAATTAAAAACGATCGTCGACATTTACCACGAAATATCAGCCAACAGAACAAATGCATCAGGATATATTTGCTAGATGTGTTTCTCTATTGTCACACTTTTCTGTGGTAAAACTAAGATATCTTTCAGCATCCATGAACATGACAAACATACATTGAAAAAAATCCCAGCTTGTTGAGAATAAAGTATTTTGTATCCTACCTGTAAATCTTTCCAGCAATGCGCCCAACTCAAAATAATAGATTGCGGTCTAGAGACCTGTACAAGCGATTTGCATTAACCTGGTATATAATGGTGGAAACAGCTACCTAAAGAGGTGTTCCCATTTTGCAGTACCGCGTACAGGTGAGTTTCACGTCGTCATCACGCAAGTTGCCTAAGTTTCAGGAAGTAGTGCATTCCCTACTCATTTGTATAATGCGCAAACAAGCGCAACTATGTTTACTTGGTTTGTATCACTTGTATCACCGAAACGTAATACGTGGTTTGTATCATTTCAAAACAATAGTAGGGCATAAAGAAGATGTGTGTCAGGCCCGGCAGCATTGGCGCTGAACTTACACTGTGTTGATGTAGACTTTGTCATCCTTGTCCCCTTTCACACCATCTCCAACCGCTTACACACTGGAGGATTTTTTTTTTGATCCCCTGCTGATTTTCCCCAGTCTATAATAATAATATTATTTATTTGAACAGTGAGAGATAGAATAACAACAAACACCCCAAAAAACACATTAAGTTATAAATTGATTGGCATTTTACTCAGGGAAATAAGTACTTGTTCTGCTATTAATCAGCAAGATTTCTGGCTACCAGTTGTCTTTTATACAGGTAATGAGCAGAGATTAGGAGCACTCTTAAAGGGCACTATCCACAGAAGCAATCAATCAGATTCCAAACTCTCCACCATGGCCAAGACCAAAGAGTTGTCCAAGGATGTCATGGACAAGAATGTAGACCTACACAAGGTTGGAATGGAATTGCCCAGCAGCTTGGTGAGAAGTTTACAACAGTTGTTGTGATTATTCACAAATGGAAGAAACACAAAATAACTGTCAGTCTCCCTCGGTCTGAGGCTCCATGCAAGATCTCACCTTGTGGAGTTTCAATGATCATGAGAACGGTGAGGAATCAGCCCAGAACTACACGGGAGGATCTTGTCAATGATCTAAAGGCAGCTGGGACCATAGTCACCAAGAAAACTATTGGTAACACGCAACGCCGTGAAGGACTGAAATCCTACAGTGCCCGCAAGGTCCCCCTGCTCAAGAAAGCACACGTACAGGCCCGTCTGAAGTTTTCCAATGAATCTGAATGATTCAGAGGAAAACTGGATGAAACTGTTGAGGTCACATGAGACCAAAGTCGAGTTCTTTGGCATCAACTCAACCCGCCGTGTTTGGAGGAGGAATGCTGCCTATGACCCCATGAACACTATCCCCACCATCAAACATGGAGATGGAAACATTTTGCTTTGGGGGTGTTTTTCTTTCAACTTCACCGCATCAAAGGGACGATAGATGGGGCCATGTACCGTCAAATCTTGGGTGAGAACCTCCTTCCCTCTGCCAGGGCATTGAAAATGGGTCTTGGATGGGTATTCCAGCATTACAATTTTCCAAAACAAACAGCCAAGGCGACTAAGGAGTGGCTCAAGAAGAAGCACATTTAGGTCCTGGAGTGGCCTAGCCAGTCTCCAGACTTCATCCCATAAAAAATCTGTGGAGGGAGCTGAAGGTTCGAGTTGCCACACAACATCCTCGAAACCTTATTGACTTGGAGAGAATCTGCAAAGAGGAGTGGGACAAAATCCCTCCTGAGATGTGTGCAAACCTGGTGGCCAACTACAAGAAACGTCTGACCTCTGTAATGCCAACAAGGGTTTTGACACCAAGTACCAAGTCATGTTTTGCAAAGGGGTGAAATACTTATTTCACTGAGTAAAATGCAAATCAATGTACAACTTATTTGAAATGTGTTTTTCTGAATGTTGTTGTTGTTGTTATTCTGTCTCTCACTGTTCAAATAAACCTACTGTTTAAAATATAGACAAAGAATTTCTTTGTCAGTGGGCAAACGGACAAAATCAGCAGGGGATCAAATATTTTTTTCCTCCACTGTATGCCAAGTACACATACAGTACCTAATCAATGTAAAAACTTAAAATACAGAATTCCATATACAGCCAGGATTGTAAAAAAGGTGCTTTATAAGGAACTTTGACGTTAACCGAAATAAAATCTGTTCTAAACTCTGCAATCAACTACAACAAAGCTTTAGTTTGTCTATAAAACATTTACTAACTGATTAAGGACCTTTGTCACTGCATGCGGAAGTGATGATCACCACAATCTGTCCACTTCATAAAGGCCCCAAACAAAATGACTTTTTACACCATAGAGTCAGATACCATTTTCGCAATCTTCAAGTTTTATTTGTTGTTTGTTTACAAAGTTAAGATTGCAATATGATATATTCCTTCCTTTTGTTATGAGTAGAAAAACTTTTTTTTTAAAGAATTAGTCGAAAGGCACAATTTTTTACAATATATACATTTCGATCTAAATTATAAATATATAGAAAAACAAAAGCACAACCCAGAATAAAAGTGCAGAACACAGTTTTTACACAAAAAAATAGCCTTTGTTTAAAAATACATACAATCAGTAGCATGTTTTTTGTTTCGTTTTTGTTAGCAATAAATTATTTGAATGTGATGCTTTTATATGCAAAAGGTGAGGAAACAAGAATGGGTGGTGAGGCTCTCCAACACTGTTCCTGAAAAACCCTAACATCCTATGGGCTTTCATGCAAACCCCGATCTAGCACACTTGATTCTAATAATTAGCTGGTAGATGAAATGAATCAGGATACGTTTAACTGGGATTGGAGAAAAAACCCGACAGGTGACACTCCAGAATCAGTGTTGGAAAAACCTTTGTTAACAGTATAGAAAGAAATGCAATCCATCAAAAGGTCAGGAACACAACACGCTTGCAGCTCTCAATCATAACAGACAACAGACAGTAACTTGATTATGCCATTCTTAGTGCAAATTTAGAAAATGAAAAATACCTATCTAAAAAGACAATATAAACAGGTTCCTTTAACAATTGCAGATAATTTTCTTGTTTTCATTGTCAGTTTCCCCAAGATTATAATGCATATTACCCTTTTATGTGAGTGTGATACCACACATTCCATTGGCCATGGCATGGGACACTGTTCATTGTGAAAATGCTTAGATTTATTGGAATGTGCCTGTTGAGGGAATACATGTTTAGAACTATATAAAAACAGAAAAAAGGGCTATTAAATGGGTATAATCTGTAATCTCTCACGAGACCACGGGCCTGAGCAATTGGATGTATGTGGTTAGTTTGAATCTGTCAGTCTGGAACGATCTGCCCCAGTAATTGCACATAAGAGTATATATCCAGGTACTAATCTGCTCCAAAACTGTGTCAGCATAAAAAAAATGATTAAACAAAAACAGTCCAGACATATAAACAATAATGTTCCATAAAAGAAACAGTGTTTGATCTTTGCCCTAAGATGGCATAAACACTTAAAATCACAATTCACAACACTGACCCGAAAAACAAACCCATCACATTAAGTCTCCAACATAAAAAATACAGCAAGAGTTGCAGCACAGAATGAAGAAATGAAATAGCACTCAAATGTGTATTGGTTAGTTTCACAACTGTTTTAAGGGAAAACTAATACATTTTTCTTTACTCCCCACCAATACATCTCTTCCTGAGATCGATATAATAAGTCAGATAAAGCCAGTGACTATAGGGTGGAATACTTTGGTATCTCTCTGCAAACTAAAGCCCTGGCAGAAGCTGGAAAAGTTGGAACAGTTCTACCCTAACCCGAAAGTCACAAGCAGAATTGGATCAAAGAACTGAAAAGAAATAAACCAATCAACCCAGTACAGCTGTACAGAACAGTGCAATATTATTTGGTGGCAGGTTATAATATACTTATTTTTTGTTTTCATAGTGAAAACTAGAAACGTCCCTGACTAAACTTAGAATAAAGTATCATCAGGATAACAATCTAAAACTAAATATCCCTTAAATATAAATAACAATAATAATTATCATAATTACAAGGATGACAAAAACATGAAGAGCACATTGCCTTTCTCCCATTACAATGTTTATACAACTTTCCTAAGTATTTCAGCGGTCTTGAACTACAGACTACTAGTAGAACAGAGATTAAGAGGATCCAATTCTTACCATGCACATCTAAAACCTTCGGCTGTGAAGAGTAAACAGTACTTGGACTTTTAAAACCTTTGCTATTAAAAACATCTTGTTTATTGCTTTTGATTGGTTTAACTTACCCAAGATCTTCATGAACCAATTACAGAGCATTTATTTCATAAAAACTGCCAGATCGTAACTCACAGGTTTTGAAATAGATGATACGATGTATACGTATACTATGGGCTAAAAGAAATACATCAGTATTGGTCATAAAGTCAAACAGAACATGACAAGAAATGCACTCGAGACTTTCCTGAGAACATCAAATGAAACCAGGAGTCACACCGTTGGATGAATGGTAGACATAGAAGGAGCTAATTTTGACACTATTTGAAACCCCTTTAAACAATCTCATCTAACCCCCCGGCTCTCTGTCTAACACGCGGCCTGGGACAGCATGGGTCTGCTGTCGGGCTGTCAGGACAGTGGTCACATCCACACACACAGATGCCCATACTGGCCTAACCTGGCACCGGCCACCAGCATGGACGCAACAGGGGGGTGGACAGAAGTTAAATAGAAATATAATAAATTAACATACCAATGCTTTGAGTATAAATCTATACATTAGGCCTATATGGGTTTCAAAGACTGCATTTAAGTAATTCTCCAAAGGCACTGTTACAATGGCAGACTTTTTCATTTTCTTCAAGCAAGACACGTGAGGGAGTGATGGTAGAAATTTCAGGGAGGGGGGAGACCCGGGGGAGGGGAAGACACGGGGGAGGGGGGTCTGAAACAAACATTTCACCTCAAAGAACCAATCTGTTTGTTGGAGATTTTTCCAGTTGGAGATTTTTTTGTGGAGCCCTTGGTTTTAACAAACCAGGTGTTGCAAGATTGGCTAATTCCAGTCAATGCTATTGGGACAAAGCGAATCAGAATACGCCACAAAAGTTCAGATGTAGAACAGATGTGCAATGAAACACAAACAAAACCAGTAGGGAGAGCTGTGGTTCTAGAAAACATTTCTACATTCAGCTTTTCTCAATAAACAGACAACTCGCACTGGAGTCTGATCATTTTCAAAGCTACATTTTTGATATTCATAGGAATATAATCAAACCACCTTGGAGTTGTCTACCTTCATTGAGGCAAGCCTCGCACTAGCAACGTCGCATTTGAACTCCTCTGCTATCTTGCTCTCTCTCAACAAAGGGACCAGGCCAGTTCCGGCCTGGGTTAGACGCACACCATCTCCAAAACGGGACCTAACATGGTCTGGCAAAGAGCCGGGTCTGTGGCTCCAGAGTCTGGAGAGGGATCAGGAGGAAAGAGCAGCACAGGCAGTGATGTGACTAGGCCCTGAGGGGAGGGGTGCGATCACAGCAGCCGGAGGACGTCCAGCCAGCCATGGGTGTCAGGCGGAGCCTCATTCGGGGTGCCGGTAACGGATGACTGGCGGTCTGAGCTGTGGGTCAGAGCTGGTCCGCAGCATGTTGTCCAGCACCTCGCGCACATTGATGCTGCCGTGGCCATTGGCTAGAGGGACGGGCTGTTGTTCTGAGGGCGCCAGTGCCGAGGAGGAGAAGAGAGAGGAGGCAGAGGTAGAGGGGGAGGAGAGGAGGCCAGACGAGACCTGGGACACTGTGTTGGAGGTCAAGGAGGAGGGGTTGGAAGGGGTCTGGCTGGACAGGGAGTAAAGGTCTGGATGCTCCAGCAGCTTCATGATGTCATAGCGGTCCTGGTGGCTAAATAAAGCCTGATTCGAATGATGCGGAGGTTGCATCTGCTGCGTTGGCGGTAGCTGCTGATGCTTCATCTGTGGGTGCAGAGGGTGCTGCACGTGCTGACTGTGTGCGGCGTTCTGGGCGGTGAGCGACATCAGAGACTCCAGGTTAAAGTCCTCTGCAAAACCACCCACCGGGCCTCCATCCGTGCTGTCTGGGGAGGGAGAAGGGCTTACAGTCAGGTCCAGGACCTCCTCACCGACCCGGGGGGGCTTGGTGGAGCTCGGGGGAAGCTGCAGGGGGAAGTGGTGGTGGAAGTTGTGGGGGAAGAGGCTGGCCATACTGGGAAGCTGGGGTTTTAGCTGTATTAGAGACTTGCTCAGGCCCTGGTTCAGGGGACCGGGGCCCTGGTTCAGGGGACCGGGGCCCAGGCTCTGTGTTCGGGGCTGCATCGGGCTGTACAGTTTGGCCTGCAGGTGCTTGTGCTGAAGCTGCTGTTTGAACTGCCGCTCATCAGCAAGCCGCTGCTCCTGGGCACGCAGCTCCTTCTCTTTGCGCCTCCTCTTCACTTCCTCATCCATTTTGAGCAGCTCCTCCCGTACACGGGCCACACAGTTTTCTGGGATCTTGATACCTAGTAAAAGGAAGACCGTGCGTTAGGGTTAGTATTACTTTATATAATAGTTCTTTATTAAATGTTAGCAATTTCCCATTTCTGAATCTTAGTGTGGTGGGAGACCACACAACCCAGTAAACGTGAGCACAGCAAGTACTCCTGGAAGGCATTACATCATCAATCTCTGTATAAAGAGAAAGGGATTCTGAGGACTAGGCCTCAAGGGGACTTGGGTTCCACCGTTGTGGTTCCATCCGAGAAGACAGAAGAGCTTTAACTGAACTGAGGGAAGCTGACTTCCTGTTGGGGAGGGAGAGCCAAGAGACCCCAGGAACTGAGAACAGACGAGCAGCATTCTGGGTAAGTTGTGGAGGATGATGCCAAGGGCAGCACAACCAAAAATCTGTGGCATTCAATTAAGACACATGATGTGGCTGGATTAGGTACTGTGCCACTCCCTGAGCATGACTGTGAACTTGCAGGAGTGATTGGACCGCATTGTGGTTTTAAAAGAAAAACAACAGGGTGTCGTCCAGGGACACAACTCGGTGGGTGGGGGGCCATTACAGGAGAAACCACATGATGGAGCCAAGTGACTCGGTGTAGAGAAGGAAGTCCAGAACAGAGCCCTGAGGGACACCGAGAGTAAAAACAGGTGGAGCAGACCCAGATCATCTCCACCTCACTGTGTGGCCAGCCTGCACGCGCTCCACAAGGCCAGAGAGGATGGCCCGGAAGAGACGACAAGAGCCATCTTGGGCAGCGCAGAAAAGACAACGGCTACACAGAAGATGAGAAACGTCTGCTGTCCCTCCGTCCGTCCCGTCTCCCAGAACCTCCGTGGGTTTCACGGGTCGCACTGGCGTTCGTTACTCACCAACTTGCTTGTTGCTGTTTTTGGTTTTGAGCCGTACGATCTGCAGGATACTGGAGCTGGTGATGTCCGCCACCACGTCGGCCACCCGCTTCCAGACGCGCAGCAGCGCGCCACACAGCATGTGGTACTGGCGCAGACGCATGCCCTGCAGGCACTCCTGGCCCTCCTCGATCTTCTTGCACTTCCCGTTCCAGTTGGCATGGCAACACTTCCCGAAGGAGAAGTTAAACTGACTCTCCCAGCTGTCCTTGGCTTCGTCTGAGGACACCTGTGAGAGACGAGGTCCTCCGTTAAACGACCCAGCGGATCACTGCTTTTCAGTACGGACCTTTAAATATATAGAGCTGTAGATGCCCTTAGACACCGAGGTTATCGATCGACTAGTAAATACCCAGAAGTTACCCTTCTAGAAACAGAACGATGACTTTTATTGTGAATTGTTCTGTGCAGTTGTAGTCACGTGAATTCAAGTTGGAATAATTTTTTACTAAACTACTTTGTAAGCTTTTATCCGAACACCCTGTTAATTGTGCTTTCCTGAACATTACTGTATTTTAGAAATGTAATCTAAAATACACCCCACTAAAGAAACATCTGTTAGTTTACTCCTAGAAATAATTAGTTACCATCCTAGAGACTTGCACTCCTTTAAAATGTTTTCAATGCAATAAAATGAACAAAGTCATATACCACGACATATACTGTTACTAAATGCTAATCAGAATTTCAAATTTACTGTGATATAATTCTTTAAGCCATATCACCCAGCCCCGAGAGGACAATGCCTGGATCACTAAACCGTTTCTTAAACTAGAGGGCAGCACACACCACAGAATAACCTTGACAGAAGAATTTCATGCCAAACAAAGTAAGTGTCATTTCCCAGCTGCTCCATCCACCAAACATTCAAGTCAGACTGAGTTCTACCTTGCGGTAGCGCTGCTGTAGGTTGTCCAGGCTTTCAGGGTGGGCCTGCTTGCCGATGTTAGGCTTGTAGACGATGAGGTTCTTTCCTCGACCCTGTTCCGCCAACAGCACACACGGGTGGTTTCCCCTCAACTAAGGAACACAGAGGGAATTGAATTCAAAGGTCTGTAGAATCATTTTAACGCAGGCACTAGTCAACTACATCTGTATGCTAATTAAAACCCACCAATAAATGGAATCAAGAACAAAGCAGTTTAACTAGGACACTGGCAGTATTGAAGTGTTTGCTTCAACGGACTGCTGAGGACTTCACAGTTGAAGTACAGTATGATTAAGACTACATCAGGGAGAACAGAGGCTGTGTACACTGCACCCTCTAGCCACGGCAATTAACACTAAAGAAAATCCTAATTCTCTTCGTGCATCAGGTTCACAAAACGCAAACTTTCATTCCATTCCCTTGATGTGACATGAAAGAGACCCTTCAGAGAAGAGCATAAAACTGGCAACAGGATCTGTCTGAACTGTAATTCACCTCTGGGAAAGCGCTAGGTTAGCTCTACCAGTGCCCAGGGAGGTACGCTGTATTACAGGCCTTCCATTTTGAGCACTTCCCCAAAAACTGGATGTTCCGGTTCCCAGGGGACATAAAAAGAGAACCTGCGACACATCCTCTTTCCGGACGATAAAGTGGCACAGTCTTGACTCCTTCGCATTTACCGGATTACCTGAACGCTTTAGGAAAAAACCTCAAAGTTGTTTTGATCCCCGTGCCAAGAACAGGGGAAAAATGAAAAAGTGGCTAATTTTTCCCTGGCTGTATCGAGTTCCAGACATCCTGGAAGGGTATCAGCAATCGACCCGGGGAACATCTGCCAGACTCACCTTGTGGGACAGGTAGAAGCCCTCGTCGAGGCCTTTTAGGTTCTGGGCCTTATCCAAGGCCTCACGCCAGGGCATCCCTCTATCCACGCTGATCTGTGTGGGTCACATGCAAAAAAACAAAAGGTTAAAGGTCACAATGCAGCAGGTACCCAGAGTGTGTACGGCTCCAAACTCCAGCACACATTACCAAGGAAAGCAGCCCGTACACACAAACACACAAAGGCAAACCAGATTGTTGGCAGGACTGAGGCCACACCTGCTGAACCGGTCATGGCTGTTGTGGCTTTATATGTAGATCTTATTTAACACTTACAATATTAGCATGCATATTTTTAAGAGTTCCAACTGTAAAACCGAGAGTTTCGAACTGTATAACCGAGGGGACGATCAGTCTGTTCCGTGCAGGAACCTTGCTTTGACACTGGGAAAACTACTGCAGGAGTACTAGGTTCAGTCTTGTTGAGATTTTACGTTTTCTACCATAGAACAAAATAAGAGGTACTCTTTAGTGAAAAACATGAACAAGCATATTGATTAGGGACAGGGGAGGGAAATCTCTACATTTGCTTGTCATACGTATACTGCATTGTATTATATTGATATCTCTGTCTTCTTTTCAGGGCTAAAACATTCAGTATTTTCCACGCCTCATCAAAATCAATACATTTTCTCATGCTTTCTCACGTCCCTCAGCAGCATCCAGTTCTTTTGTAACATTGTATACAACAAAATTGCAGTATTGATTCACAAAACATACATGACCAGTCTATGTGTTGTGCCGTTAAGTTCATTGTGGGGTACCAGGCCATTCCCAGAGATATAGCCCCAGTAGATTTGGTGCCACTGACATCTATAGATAATGTACCAGTGTCCCCTGGGCAGAACTCTTACCTTGTAGAGAACCACCTGTCCATCCTGGGGGTTTCCTACTGTCATGAACGTCTCCTGTTTCTCCTCGTAGATCTCATCATTACCCGGGGCCAGATCTGACAAGACACACAGTTCTAGTCAAGACACATCCATCACCCCCAGGTAGATTCCGCCTTACGGAGTAGCATTCAGATACAAAACCACGCAGACGTTTACTTTGTGCCGAGAGTCGTGCAGCCACACAACCTGCGGTCGCATTCCGCGCACGGGATTTGAACTCCATACCTAGAATGCCCATGTCGTATTTGCCCTCTTTCTTGTCCTTCTCGATAAGGTAGTCAAAGTTGTCCGTGAAGTACTGGAACAGGGAGTTCTGCTTGTGGACCTCCAGACCCAGGATCCGGTTGAGGAACTTGGTGATGCTGCAGTCCTTCTCGGTGCTGAGGCCAAAGCGCGGCTCCTTGCAGAAGATGCCCACGTCCATCATGCCCTTCTTCATGTCTGAAACAAGCGTTCACTTTAATGTGGCTCTGGACCGGGCCCGGTACCGGTCCCCCCCCCCCCACGGCACACGCTCACACAACCCACCTCTGAAGAACAAGGCGTCGCCCCCGGGGTAGCCTTTGGGAGGGGGCACCTTGCTCTCGATGTGACCCAGGATGGCTTTGGTGATCTTATCCAAAGCCTTTGTACCGTACTGCAGAGAGACACACACACACACACACACACAACAGGGTGAGGGGAAAGCGCAGGGACACACGGGTGGGGTTTCAAGACTCCGGGCGTAAATGGTCAACGCTCACCTTGTTTTCAAAGTTGTATTTGCTCAAGTCGCGGGATTCTGTAGCTCTTCTGTCACCGTGGGTCAGTGCACCCTGGACAAGGGAACACACTGTTAGCTCCACGACAGTTTCCCCACCGGCAGAACACACACAGACCCCCCCAACGCAGAAGGCAGTTTCAGCACAGACGCAGTGGACCGACAAGATGACCAAAAGAAAAACGAGGACAGAGAGTGATTTAAAAGGCGTGTTTCCGCTAGAGCCGCTGCCCGCAGAAAGGATGACGGGGAGATCCCGGGTTGGCCTCAGACACACGGTGGCTCCTGCCACATATCAGATCACTTCTCTGTCGGCAGCCAAAAACAAATGTATCTAGCGGACTGGGGAGACTGGGCGAGGCGTGACCTCATGGGAGACTAGATTACGGTACAGGGCTGGCAGAGACACGGCACACTTCCTGGAAGTCCCCCTTCCCTCCCTCCCTCTCTCCCTCCCGCCACCCGGAGAGACGCGGCAAAGCAACGGGTGGATTGAAGATATTATATAGAAATATGGAAAACCCCTTCACCGCCGTCTCCTGTCTAACTATAACAAGGCTTCAGGGGTTCAACATGTTGGTGTTCATGTGACCTCGAGGGGCCAGCGTGGCATTGGGGGGACTAGGCTCCCCAGCCCTGGGGCCACGGGGAGATGAACCAATGAACCTGGACATGCTGGGTCTACAGAGTAGGTCAGGTCGTACCAGGCTCTCCAGTCTCTTGGCCACGATAGAGGCGAAGCGTCTCTCCCCGGCCAGCTCAGAGATCAGGAAGATGTACTCCGGAGCCGTCACCTGGTTGGAGCGATGCGTTCGACCTGCAGAACCAAGAAGAGGAGACAGAGGGTCAGAATGGACCGACCCAGGTGGAATTTGTCGGGCACAGCACTGAAAGGTTTTCCCGTCGAGAGAGAAAATCCATATTTTCCGTCATCATTCTCTGATCTGTCTTTTCTCTGGAATACACTTTCCCAGGAATCATTGTACCACAGCTACACCAATCTTTCCAGTTCTGCCTCGGATCTTAACACGGAAATACCAGGCCGCCTGACTTGGGGCATGTGATGTTCTGAGTGTGAACTGTCTGGCAACCAGGCCCTCACACGCCAACCCACACATTCAGATCAGCTCCCCAAGGAGCTCGCAGGAACCAATAACCAGGGCAGTTAATTACTCCTAACAATTCATTCAAGCCCACGTGTAGGCCTGTGTGTGCACGCATGGCTGTGTGTGCGGGTTCAAAATCAGAACAGACTGGGGATTGAGACTACTTTGGTTCTTCTGGTTTCATCTAACACCTTCCTCCCTGCACCACCCCAATGTTGTTATGAGATTTTTACACTCACTTTTCCTCCCTTCCAAATGTCATGAGGCCCCTATTTGTGATCTGTGTCCTGGCTTGTAGCAGCAACCTGCAGTGTGCTCGGGAGAGTCCATCACCTCCTAAGCACATCCTGTCAGGGTTGTCTGCTTCCATTCACACCACTCTCTCAGCCAGGACTTTTCCAATTCACACTGTCCGGTACCAAAACCTTGGGCACGGTCAGTAGGCCATGATCAGAACACCTGGGGAGGCCCAAGCTATACGGCAGCGGTGTGACTTAAGATTGCGATGCCATTCAGGGCCCTCCACCTCCAACAGAGACATTAAGAATATAAAGGTAACTGTAGTTATTACAATATGCTGATTCCTTGGGTCCAAAAACAAATACACCAAATGATAAACTGTCTGTAGGCAAGACAATATAAGGCAGCATATACTAAAGAAATTACATAATCGAGTACACAACCTTTGTAAAGGAACACATTACACTGTAGACAGAGTCGCATCCACAGAGAAAATTCCAACTATGAGTCTTAAAATGAATATGACCCACGGTCTTCTCCTAACTCACCAAACTGCTGGATGGCTCGATCTGCACTCCAGGGCAGCTCAAGGGTCATGTGGACCCTACGGCACTGGTTTTTAACCCGCTTGTCAGCTTGCAGAGAGATGCCCGAGCTAGCAGCCTCAGAAATAATGGCCACCAACTGGGGAAGGGAGAAATGGAAGAGACAGAGGAGAGAGAGGTGAGGTGACCTGATAAAGGTGGCACGGTCATGTATTATGACCTGATAAAGGTGGTGAGGTCACGTATTATGACCTGATAAAGGTGGCGGGGTCATGTATTATGACCTGATAAAGGTGGTGAGGTCACGTATTATGACCTGATAAAGGTGGCGGGGTCATGTATTATGACCTGATAATGGGGGTGAGGTCACGTATTATGACCTGATAAAGGTGGCGGGGTCATGTATTATGACCTGATAAAGGTGGCGGGGTCATGTATTATGACCTGATAAAGGTGGCGGGGTCACGTATTATGACCTGATAAAGGTGGCGGGGTCACGTATTATGACCTGATAATGGGGGTGAGGTCACGTATTATGACCTGATAAAGGTGGCGAGGTCACGTATTGTGACCTGATAATGGTGGAGAGTATTCAGGGGTCTGACCTTCTCTCCGCTCATGAAGCGGTCTTTCTCCTTGAGGTTGATGTGGTCGATAGTATGACTCTGCTCGGCACGCGACTCGTAGCGCACGCTGCCGTCCGGCCGTCTCACCACACGACCCTTGCGACCCGTCATCTACGGCAAAGGTCAGAGGTTTTCGATATACAACTAAAGCGTCTGATATCCCTCTCACACTTTCAGTGACGGAGCCCCTACTTGAACCATTAAAGAGGGAGTACCAACCTCTGAGACCATCTCCGGACCTCCAAACTTATCAATGAGTTCATCCAGGGTGTTCAGTGGTAGTTCCCTCCCCAGATCAGCGATCTTGGTCAGGAGGCTCTGCTTCATCTCCTCTATCCGGGCTGTGGGCCAGATAACCCCAGACAGACAGGCATGTTAGCGGGCGTAACCAGAGCCAGAAGCGGTTCGTCTGCATAAGAACACACAGCGGAACGCACGCCGCACCAACACACACTCTCTCCTACGAATCCCTGCTGACGTGGGGGTACCTGTGTGACAGCTGGTGTGCTGGACGAAGATCACGTCATCGCTGTTGTCCAACAGGGAGTCAGGAGAGGAGTTGGAGTCCGTGTCCATGCCTTCAGTGTCCGTGCTGCTGTCATCACTGATGTTGATCACACCCCCAGCTTCCACCATGGTCGGCTTTGGGAACTTGGACTGGCGACCCCTAGGTTTACCTAAAGAACATCGCACACAAACATTACCCTCAGACTGGGGCTCAGTGGAATTACCTGAATAGTACATGACAAGAACTGGAAACGATTAAAAGCTTCTTTTTTTTTTTTTTTTATAAAGTTTTGAATAATATCATCGCCATCATCACACACAGAACAAGAGAAACGCAGATGGAAACCTCAACTGCTATAAGCTACGTACGTTTTCTCTTGTTTCCGGCCACTTTCTCTCTCCTCTGCTTCTCGGAGGGAAAGTGCTTCTGCACAAGAGCTTTGAACACACCCCTGAGGAAGAGAGACCAGACAGGACATATGGTTATCCTCTGACAATATGAAAAAATTATGGGACGGTTTCTTTAAAGATGAACAACATGTTTGAGACAAGTTCTGACCGGCCTCTTCATATACATTTCATGCCTCCCAGGAACAGAAGATACAGACAGTGAGATGGACAGAGACATTCCATGCCTGACACCCGTGTATGCGCTCGGTAGAACTTGACTTTAGGTACATATCTTGGATAGGCTTATCCTCCTAAAATCCATAAACAGATAAACCTGATTAAGTGAATAAGGATTAGTGTCCAGGATCAGATTTATTTAAAGGCCCTGTGTTCTGAGGCAAAAAGAAAAAGAAAAACCCCAAAGAGCTGGATTCCAACTAACCCTCAAGCTGCAACTGGAGAGTGACAAATGGAATTCTTCATAACCAGGGAAAGGTCATTTACCCAGCAACAAAACAATGATTCATGTGAAAAGCCACAGGCGCGTCAGACAGGAAAGCCCCTGCTACAGTAGATGGAAGATGTGGTGTTGTGTGTGAGGGTTAAATCAGGGCTGAGCCCTTAGAAATATGTTTATTCAAATGTTGTACTTATCCCAGGCTTCACAGAGCCACACACACTTACTCTGCCGCGGACACAAATCTGTCCAAGTGTCCATCGTTCTCATCCAGGACCTCTCTGGTCCGAGCCTCTCCTGTGGACTGCAGCCCAATCACGATGCACTAGAGACAAAACAAGACACAAGGCTCACACCTTTTGGCCAGGGCACATCACCTGTAACACGTTGTCACAGAGGTGTTTACGCTGCGTTGTTACATCTCCACGTCGTATTTAACACAACAACCGCATCATGCAAACTATTCTCGACTTTGTTCCCTCAGAGTTAAAGGAGGCGTGTATAAATAACCAGAATGGATTTATTGTGGCCCGTCTCACCTTGCCAGCTTCCAGCTCCTTCTTGGCCAGCTCCACGAGGCAGCGGACCTTGGCGGCGATGCAGAGGTACTTGAAAAAGCGCTGATGAGACGACCAGAACTGACCCCACAGGGACTTTCTGCTGACCAGACCCAGTTCGTCTGCCGCACGCATGAACACAGCTAGAGCCTCTGCCCACTGAGGACAAGAAACACACGTCACGTAAGCAGCACAGCGGGATTTACTTTCAAGATGCAGGCGGGTACTTACATACAGCAAATAACACACTCTATTTTTAAACATCCCATTTTTGACTGGATGGGTTATAGATTTGTAGAATCTATATGTAGGACTTATATATGACTAATATCAAATATCTGAATAAAAACAAGAGACAACTGTCGTTCGTTTTATGTAAAACTGACAGGAAAGTAGAAATTATAAAATTAGCAGCAATTCATTTTATAAAAGTCTTTAAATTAAGTTAATAATCTGACCAACTGCAAACAACTTTTCAAATTTAGCCCGTTGGAATTTACACATCACACCCACAGTACAAAATCTACAAAACACACACGCAACATAGCCATAGACACACATGTGAATTCCCCAGCAATCACACATACAACGCATACAAAAATGCAGTGACATCTTCGATTTCTACACAGACCGTTGTATACACTCACCAATTTGGCTGCTTTGTTGTACACCAGTTTGAAGTCATCATCTAGGCCGATCTCCTCGATGCGGAAGGACACCCCTGAGAAGCTGAGCTGCCGTGCAATGTACATCCCACTTACTTTCATGTCCATGGCGACAATCTCCATGGCGCCGACACCCCTGTCAATCAAAAAACAACCTGTCAGTTATGCTGTGTTCCGAAACTGCCACAGTGGGATTTGAAATAACCACCCAGCTGATACAATGTGTGAGAAACGTGGCTGGACCTTTTCTCAATGGCGTGAAGGAAGTCATCGAAGGTCTTGAAGGGAGTGCCGTCGCCCCAGATCCCCAGGCGACTCATGTAGATCATGTTCTTTGGCTCAGACGCACCTGGAGGGAGGGAAACAGGTGAGAGGGGGAACACAGGCAGACAGCAGTGGAGAGACAAATACTTAAAAGAACAGAGCAAGAAGGTCCAAGACAAAAGGAAAGAACTATAGTTGGAGAGAAACAGGTAGGAGATCAACAGACCAGACGAAGCACCTGTACAGGGGGGAGAAACGGGAAGAGGTCTGGCAGAAGGGGGAGACACCCACCTGTGGCGCTGGCGTACACCACCCTGGCCAGGGGCAGCTTGGTCTGCAGGTCCAGCACAGCCTTGCCCATCTTGGTGGACGTGGCGTTCTTGGCCTTGTGGCACTCGTCAAACACAATCTAGGCATGCGGTCAAGGGCAGTCAGAAGCCACAGGGTGAACGGTCAACATCCCCCCCGCCGGCCGAGCCAGAGGCAACGTCCACAACCACTTATTCCAGGATGGCCAACTTGGTATTAACGTTCAGGGAACGACCGGTCATTAAGCGCGGTGTTGAAGTGGTAGAAAAAGGATACGACTCCATCAAAGCCGGGCTTGCACCAGTCCAGGATCTGCTTGAGTCTGGTGCGATGCTGCCCGCCCGCCTGACTCTCCCCGATCAAGGCAGAGTACGTGGCAAACAGTACTCCTTCTGAGGTAGCAGTGTCTCCATACTTAATCTACAAGAAGAACACCACACATTGTGAGGTAGCAGTGTCTCCATACTTAATCTACAAGAAGAACACCACACATTGTGAGGTAGCAGTGTCTCCATACTTAATCTACAAGAAGAACACCACACATTGTGAGGTAGCAGTGTCTCCATACTTAATCTACAAGAAGAACACCACA